>PVKS010051452.1:0-11133 GCA_004027875.1 Aplodontia rufa | reverse complement strand
TGTTTGCAGCCATTCCCAGTTAAAACTGGGAATTTGGGCTGACTGCAGGTGTCTGCAGCTGAAAGTGTTAGCAGCTCTCCAGCTAAAAGCTGGGTGTTGCAGCTCTTGGTGTGGTGGAAGTTCTTGTCTCATGAATATGAAGAATAAAATCCACGGACAACCACAGAAGGGGGAGTAAAAGGAGTAGGATTTATTTAGGAAGAAGAGCAGAGAGAGCAGAGACTCCGCAAAGCAGAGGGGTACCTGGAAGGAGGAAACCGTCTAACGGAGGTTAGGCCAGAGGTTATATAGATTTGGGGTATGAGCATAATTAACATTCATGCAAAACAGCCATTGAAACTTAGTACCAAAGTTATTGGTTAAAATCTATGCAAAACAGGTAGCAATTCTTTCTAAGTTAGTTCCCATTTGTGTCCACCCGGATTTCTTAGTTTTCCCGCCTCAGGGACAAAGGAGTTGATCCCACAGCTGAGCCTCATGGTCATTTGCATATGAAGGCCCTGAGGATGCCCTGTCAGTCACTCTTGCAGCTAGCTCTTAGGTGGGGCCCTTAATCCTGTCCTGACTACCTAGCAATTTTACTATCTCTCCTAAAACTGTCTCAATAAGATCTTGCTAACTTGCTTAGGGCCTTGCTAAGTTGCTGAGGCTGGCTTTGAACTTTCGATGCTCCAGCCTCAGCCTCCCAAACTGGGATTAGAGGCATGCACCACCATACGTGGCACTCCTGGATTCTTTTTTTTTTAAAGAGAGAGGGGGACAGTGAGCAAGAAAGAAATTAATTTTATTTAGTTCATCTGGTTTTCATTGCTCCAACACTTTGTTGTATACATCCTCACACATGGCAGCCAAGTTCTGTAACCACTGAGCAAGTGCCCCAGCCCCCACTCTTGGCTTCTTAAATTCTATAAGAGAACATATTTGGGTCTATTAAATGTTTGTATTAATTGGTAAATGGAAAAACAGTTTAAGATTGCTTTGTTTCTGCATCTTCATTAAAAGCAAGGTTATTGAGTTAAAATTCTACAGATGTAATTCTATATGCAAAGAGTACAAAAAGTCTCAGCTGTATTTTGGACTATAAAAGTAATGTCTTCCATTTTATTAAAAGGAGTAATTAGCAAAAACTTTCAAGAATTTTTTTTAAAAGCAGGAGAGAAAGAGGAAAGAGAAATAACCTTTTTTTTTTTAAGAGAGAGAGGGACAGTGAGAGAGAGAAACAATCAACCTTATTTAGTTTTTCACGTGGCTTTTGTTGTTCTGACTCTTTGTTGTGTATGTGGTGTGGGGTTCGAACCTGTGTCCTTGAGCATGCCAGGCAAGCTTCGTAACTGTTGAGCCACCCCTTCAGCCCCAAACTAACTTTATTTTTATTTTTTCATCTGGCATTTGTTTCTCTGACACTTAGTTGTGTGTGTGGTATTGGATTTTGAAGCCAGGTCCTCGTGCATGCCAGGCAAGCACTGTAACTGCCGGACCACTGCTCCAGACCCCAAATTCAGGAATTCCATACAAATTGTTTCAGAATGTAAGTTTAAGAAAGTCAGCAACTGCTAAAAGAGATGTAAAAAGGTTATAGGTATAGAAGTATATTATAGTAAAGAAAATTAAAAATACAGAAGAATGTTTCTGGATGAGAAAATAATTGTAAAAGTCTAAGTTATAAAAGTTTTATGGAAGGTACATCTCAATGGTTGTTATTAAATTGGCTTTAATTGACACAGTCAAGAATATATATAAGGGTTTTTCTTAAGGTCAAATTTCAATGTACTGAGATAAAGCAAAGTTTAATTCTCTTTTTATTTTTTTTAAGAAAGGGAGAGAGAGAGGGAGGATCAATTTTATTTATTTTTTTCATTTGGCCTTTATTTTTCCAACACTTAGTTGTATATGTGGTTCTGGGGTTTGAACCCAGGCCCTCGGGCATGCCAGACAAGTGTGATACCACTGAGTCACCATGCCAACCCCTAATTCTGTTTAAAAACAACAGTGTTGGGGCTGGAGTGCTGGCTCTGTAGTTTATAGCGCTGGCCTAGCATGAATTTCGAATTCTAGCACCACATACACAATGAAGTGTCGGAGCTATGAAAGCCATGTGAAAAACTAAATAAAATTGATTCTCTATCTCTCCCACTGTCTCTCTCTCTTTTAAAAATATAATAATAACAATAAATAAACAAAAACAACATTGTTGGGCTAGAAGGGTGGCTCGGTGGTAGAATTCTGCTTGGCATGGGGGCAGACCTGGGGTTGAACCCCAGTACCATATATACAACTAAGTGTCAGAAAAACAAAAACCAGGGCTAGAACGGTGGTTCAGTGGTTGGAGTGCTTGCCTGACATGCACAAGGATGCAGGTTCGAACCTCAATACCACGTTGTACACAGTGAAGTGTTGGAGCAACGAAAGAAAGTCACATGAAAAACTAAATAAAATTGATTCTCTCTCTTTCTCACTGTCCCTTTCTCTTAAAAATAAAAGAAAGAAAAGAAAAACAAAAACCAGATGAAAAATAAAAACAACAGTGTTAGCCCAGTGTGGTAGCACACAACATATGCCTATAATCCCAGCA
Organism: Aplodontia rufa; assembly: GCA_004027875.1. NCBI lineage: Eukaryota > Metazoa > Chordata > Mammalia > Rodentia > Aplodontiidae > Aplodontia > Aplodontia rufa. The sequence continues at coordinate 8,561 of PVKS010051452.1, read as the reverse complement.
ACTTGGGAGGCTGAGACAGGAGGATCACAAGTTCAAAACCAGCCTCTGCAGCTTAGCAAGGCCCTAAGCAACTTAGTGAGACCCTGTCTCAAAATAAAAGATGAAAAGTCTTGGGGAGGTAACTTGGAGGTTAAGCACCCCTGATTTCAATCCCTAGTACCAAAAGTAAAAATAACATTTAAAAAATAAATATAACAGTGTTCTTAAAACATTGATGTGCCGGGGTTGGGGATTTAGTTCAGGGGCAGAGCGCTTGCCTAGCATGCACAAGGCCCTGAGTTCGGTCCTCAGTCCTGAAAAAAAAATTGATGTGCTCTCATTGAGATAATATCTTTTGTGTGTTAGATTCTTTTAGGGAGACTAAGTCTTAAAAACAATTAGGGTTCATCGCTTCTTGGCCTTTTGGCTAAGATCAAGTATAGTATCTGTTCTTATCAGTTTAATATCTGATACGTCCTCTATCCAAGGACAATATATTAAATGGATTTTTGGAGCTAGGAGTTGGAATAGGAGCTTGCTCATCCACTCCACGCATCGACCTGGTATTGCAGTACTTCCAGGAACGGTGCACAAAAAAAAAAAAAATAATTAGGGTTCATTCCTGTCTTATGTTAGTCTTGTAAATGATGATTGCTTTAAACAACTCTGGTTAAATAAACACCTACACTATGGATTCCAGATTTTACTTTATTTATTTATTTTAAGAGAATCAATTTTATTTTTATTTTTCCATCTGGCCTTTGTTTCTCTGACATTTAGTTGTATATATGATGCTGGGGTTTGAGCCTGGGTCATTGTGCATTCCAGGCAAGCACTCCAACCACTAAGCTATTGCTCTAGCCCCCAGATTTTACTTTAAAAGTAAAAGCTAAGTTAATATATAAAGGACTTCTGTGTAATTGTGATATGACTTATTACTGACTTTTTTTTTTTTAAAGAGAGACGATCCATTTTTTTTATTGAGTTTTTCACATGGCTTTTGTTGCTCTGACACTTAGTTGTGTACGTGGGTGCTGGGATTTGAACCCGAGTACTCTCGGATGCTGGGCAAGCACTGTAACCGCTGAGCCACTGCTCCAGTCCCACTATCCCTATTTTCTTTGTAATTTTGCATCTTCTGTACGTTCTTTCTCTGGAAATGTAGATCACTGATTATCATTTTCTTTTTTCTTTTTTTTTTTTAAAGAGAGGGACAGTGAGAGAGGGAAAGAATCAATTTTATTTCATTTTTCATGTGACTTTTGTTGCTCCAACACTTCATTGCATACGTGGTGCTGGGGTTCAAGCCTACATTCTCGTGCTTGCCACGAAAGCGCCATAACCACTGACCTACCGCTCCAGCCCCATTATCATTTTCTTTTTCTTTTCTTTTTTTTAAAGAGAGAGGGACAGTGAGAGAGACAGAGAAAGAGAGAAACAACTTTATTTAGTTTTTCACATGGCCTTAGTTGCTCCAACACTTAGTTGCGTACGTGGTGCTGGGGTTTGAACCCAGGTCCTCGTGCTTGCCAGGCAAGCGCCGAAACCACTGAGCCACCGCTCCAGCCCCCCCATTATCATTTTCTTAATTAAATGTTTGATTATGTGTTCAGTTTAGCTGGTTCCCCTCCCCCTCCCAGGGCTGAGGACCAAACTCGGGGCCTTGCGTGTGCTAGGCAAGTGCTCTGCCACTGAGCTAAATTCCCAACCCCTTAGCTGTTTGATTAAGGCAAAAAAAAATAAAGTAATAATTGGATCTATTGGTTTTCAACCTGGGATAAATATAAGACATATGGATCCCATCCATAAATGTGTCCCTTTTCCTCTTCTCCCCCTTCTCTCTTCATCTGGTACATTGAAAACAGATGCCTATCTATCAAGGGTAGTTTACAGCAAGAGCCAGAAGAATATTCTCCTGCGATGGTTTGAATGCAACCCTTACCTTAATAGAGATGCCAAGGAACAACTGGCCAAGGAGATTGGTGTTCCAGCTTCCAAAATTGAGGTAGGCATTAGGTTTCTATTGTTCTAGACAAAGCAAAGAGAAAAGCTAGGCTCGGCACTTAAAGGCAATTGCTTCTATCAAGTACTGGGCTACAAAGGTTTCTCCTGTTATACAATATCTGTTTATATCTTTTTTTTTCCCCAGGGCTGAGGACCAAACTCGGGGCCTTGCACGTGCTAGGAAAGCGCTCTGCCGCTGAGCTAAATCCCCAACCCCTGTTTATATCTTTCACCAATAGTAGAAACAACATTGGTGTGTATTTAGTGATGGAGGAGGAAGAATATACAAACTCAAGCTCTCCCAAATCATATTTTGATATAATTGAATCATATTTTGATATTTAAAAGGTATAGGAAGGGGCTGGAGTAGTGGTTTGGTAGTTATGGTGCTTGCCCAGCATGCGCCAGTACGCAAGTTCAAACCCCAGCACCACATACACAACCAAGTGTCCAAAGGATGAAAGTCACATGAAAAACTAAATAAAGATTGCTTCTCTCTTTCTCTTTCTCTCTCTCTCTTAAAAAAAAAAAGGTATAGGAAATTGGATCACTATGATAATGTGTAATATCCTTACATATTAGAGTATCTACTACAGAAAAATTATTAATGTGTGATTATAAAGGAACAGTACAATAAGAATTCATGCAAATCCCCAATTCTGAAGTTCATTTTTTTCTTCTTTTTAATTTAATGTCTCAGATATCATTTATATACAGTGTCTAAAGGAAAATCTCATATCAAATTACTTTGAATAGAATGACCAATGTAAAAATAAAACTAAGTTAAAGTTCTTCAGTTATCACAAAGATACCTAAAAATATCATTATATCAGTATTTACATCATATACGTCAAATACTGGTATCAAAAATCAGTATTTACGTCAATGAAGGTGAGGTAAAAATGTTTTAAGAGGAAAATAATGAGTTCTGGGTTTTGTTTTTAATCAAATGCAGGGTCTCAAATGCACTGCCCTCAGGGCCTTAGTCTAAGAGGATACAGGCAGGGGATTAGGGCCTTGGTCTAAGAGCATACAGGCAGGGGATTTTTTGCCTCTTTTGAATTATCTGAACTGGGTACGGGGGACAATTTATTCAAATTTCACTCACTAATGGAGGTACATCCTAGGGGAATATCCGGCCGTTGGTTTTGAGAGGCACTGGGCCTATTTCAGCTAAGGGCAAGGATGGCGAATCCAGGAACAGTGAAGGGGAGGGTTGGCTCTTCCATGGTGTTCACTACGCTATTCATTAGTTTTCAGTTTCCTCCTGCTCTTCAGTTTTCTTTTCTGAAAAACAAATTTTTATTTTTAGAAAGATAAAAAGAATCAGCTTTATTTAGTTTTTCAGCTGGTTTTTGTTGCTCCAACACTTAGTTATGTTAGAACCTGGGTCCTTGCACATGCCAGGCAAGCGGGATACTGCTGAGCCACTGTTCCAGCCCCTCTGAAAATATTTTGATTAATTAAGAGAAGAGATATAACCTTTTAGGACAAGGCCTGGGATATGAGTCATTCATCAGATATTGGTTATCATTACCATCCTAAGTCTTCTTGAGAATTCTCAAATTATAGAAATGGAACACTCAAAAATAATTAGGAAGTGTATTTCAATTCTGACTCCAGTCATGGGGAAATAAGCAGAGTTCATCTGTTTGTGTTAGTGACACTAGTGATAAAGCAAGTGTCCAAGTCCCTAGGGTTCTTACCTATTGTTGACTCTTAGGTGAAATAATAATTGTGGATGAGTGTTAACCCCGCTGTTTAGTGTGGCTAACACTGCCAGCCTATCTGAAGAAATTCCTTTCTATGATCAATTCCACAATATTGTGTATTATTATAAAATGACATTTCCTATGCTACAATGATGGGTCCAAGAAAAGGTATTCAGACATTGATGTCTTGCTAGGAAAGAGATTTTCTTTGAGAGAATGAACAGGGTCTTTTAAATCAGGGAAATTTATTTTGGACAGCAGGAGGTTGATCGTAACAGTCGAGTGCAGTCCATGTGTGGTTTCTGAATTGTGTCCAAGCTAGCCTCATGTCTAGGGCAATATGTTGTCTTTCTCTTATGGGGTTTATTCCAAAGGCAAACAGGCAAATCAGTTTGATTTGATTGGATTGCTAGTGGGAATGACATAGACTGAGTTACATGACTTTCACATCTTTTTCCACTTAGATTTGGTTTAAAAATGAAAGACAGAGACGGAGAAAATCAGAGTCTAAATGCACCTTACGAGAGGACCTGATCCAGGGACATGCACCATCTCAGTTATCGACTCAAGGTAAGAACCCACTGGTCCAAATACATAGTTCCTCACTGGGCATGGTGGCACATGCCTGTAATCCCAGCAACTTGGAAGGCTGAGGCAGGAGGATCACAATTTCAAAGAAAGCCTCAGCAACTTAGCAGGACCCTGTTACAAAATAAAATATAAAGGATTGGGGATGTGGCTCAGTGGTTAAGCACCCCAGGTCCAATCCCTAGGACCAAAAAAATCAAATAAATATAGTTCCTCAATCCCACTATAATTCCTCAATCCCACTAAGAGTAGAAATGACTACACATTGTGCCAAAATTCTATTTAAAGATTCCTTAGCTTAGGAACCAGTTATAGCTTGTTATGGACACTAGCGTCAAACCTACAAACATCGTCCCCTAGCCTGCTGAGACAGGCAGGTTCTCAGTGAGCGAGGCTTTGGCTCTTTTGGTTTGCTGCTGCTCAGCAGCAATGACTTCCTCTTTTGCCACCCAAAAGGAGGTCAGAAAGTGAATGTGGGCAGCAGCATCTTCTGGCTTGAATGTGAAATTGGTGTAAAACATCCCCTTTGCTCCTGTGTTCTCCTTTAGAATATTTAACAAAAGAAACTAGGCAAGGGGTTGGAGTGGTAGCTCAGCGCTTTCGGTGCTTGCCTGGCATGCGCAGGGATGCAGGTTCAAACCCCAGCACCACATACACAACGAAGTGTCTGAGCAACGAAAGCCACATGAAAAACTAAAATTGGTATTCTCTCTCTCTCCCTCTCTCTTTACTTAAAAAGAAAAAGAAGAAGCCAGGCAAAACCAGATACTCCTCACAAAAACTCAAAGAAGGATCCCGGTTCAGGCCTTTAAGAGGAACCAAGTCCCTGACACTACTACCTTGAAAAAACCAGCTAAACAAAAAGGCCTTCAGAAATGGAGAATTCAGGTAAATTGTTTGTGGCCCCAAGTATGAAGTATGTCCTACCTGTAAGTGACATTACCCCCGGAGGTCTGACTGGAACTTTGGACTACGGGGTTGCCACAAGCATCAGGGGCAGAGGTATAGGCTGGTAAACACCCAGCACTGTAAGTCACATTCCTGCAAAGGAAGAACTTGCTAACCAAATTAGGATGAATCCATTTATAATCACAAACAAGAAAAATGCAGGAAATGTGAAGGTTAATATCTGTTTTGAGAAGTCTGTTAGGTTTTTTACAAACATGGCAGTGTGGTCATTTTGGACCATATTCTTCTGTGTGAGGGGTTGTGCTGTGCATGGTAGAATATATTTTAGCATTCCTACATCTACCAAATAGATACAACTAGAGTCTATACCTACCTCCCCACCCCATTTGTGACAGCCAGAATATTTTGCAAAACATAGTCAAACGTCCTCCCATTGAGGGACAAAATTGTCCCTATTGAGTACCATCTACCTGAGTGATATGGCTGCTGATTTAGTATATGTTAAGTGTTCATGACTTAGGAAGCATATCCATAGACTTATGGCATGGAAACTGTCAAAAACACTGATTTGGGCCAGGCGTGGTGGCACACGCCTGTAATCCCAGTGGCTCAGCAGGCTGAGGCAGGATCCAAGTGCAAGCCAGCCTCAGCAACTTACAAGGTTCTTAACAACTTAGCAAGACCCTGTCTCAAAAAGTGCTGGGATGGGGCTCAGTGGTTAAGCACCTCTGGGTTCAGTCACTGGTAGCAAAAAACAACAAGAACAAATAAAAAAAAAAAACCCAGCAACACTTATTTGTGTTTACTAACCCTTGATCAGATGTAGCCTTGATCAGGCCTTACGTTAATAGCCTGTTTGCTTTTCAGGGTATGAGAAGCAAAGCTAGAATCACTTATATTTAGAATGTCCACATCTGTCTCCCTTTTCCTCACTTAGATGTGGTGTCAGGACCAAAGAGTTCTGTGCCCTGAGTGGAGCAAAATAGAGCCTACAAATTTCTTGGTAGGTGACACAAATGGGAAACCAGATCTGATTGATCAACTGCAGGAAACGGACCTGTCCATACTCCCAGATGGGGGTCATCATTTGCCTTCTTTTGAAACCTTCTGGGACAACCAAACAATTTCACCTTCTCTTCTTCTGTCCCGTGTGTCCCTTATTCCTTGGGAGTCCTTCAAGATCCGTGTGAGCCAAGAGCCAAGGTCTGTGCACCCCACCCAGGCTGTGCAGGGAGGAGAGAACTCTGACCCTGGTCTGACTTGTATAGATCACTTGCCAGAACTGCCCATTCCAGGAGGGGACTTCTCAGGTACTCCAGTTCTTTTCTGGACCCAATTCCAAGAAGAATGCCAAAAGCACAAAGAACAAACTGGCCTAAGAGTCACATCATTGAAGGACAATTCTCAGCCTCCTCCTGAGCTCGAGGAATCACAGGATCTGGGTCATGTTGACATATCTTACATTATGCACTGGTGGGACGATGGCCGCCATGCTCTGATTGCAGAATGGGGCACTTCTGAAGAGATGCACTGAGGTAGACATGAGGCAACAGCAGGTCCAGGCAGCTGGAGAGCCATCTCATCTTCCCCACCAGCCTCACCCGAAATATGAAGAGGCCTGGAGTCTTTAGATGAACTCCTGTCATCTGTAGAGTCTCAGTGAACCTGTCTGAACCGTAATCTTCAAGAAGAGGATCCTCTACAACCCCACCAACCTCTCAGGGGGAAGGATTGGCAGGTTCTACTTCACATGCTCCAGGAGGACAGTGTCATTCTGATGTCCCTGGTCCAGGCCTCCTTTCTTTTGATTCATAATCAATCTGGCAGGGGAGGGAACTGGGGATTGAACCCCAGAGGGCTTTTTTTTTTTAAGAGAGAATCAATTTTATTTAGTTTTTCATGTGGTCTTTGTTGCTCTGACACTTCATTGTGTATGTGGTGCTGGGGTTCAAACTCATGTCCTCATCCATGCCAGGCAAGCGCTGTAACCGCTGAGCCACAGCTCCAGACCCCCAAGGGTGCTTTTACCACTAAGCCATATCTCTATTCCCTTTCTTACTTTTTGGGACATGGTCTAAGTAGCCAAGGCTGGTCTTGAGGTCCTGATCCTCCAGTCTCAGCCTCCTGAGGCTCCGAAATTACTGGTGTACACCCTGCATTTGGTACAATTTAAAGGATGGTGAACAATGAGGACATGCTGTCTTGGAGCAGGACCAGTGCAGGGGGAAGGCTGAGATGATCAAGAACCCCTGTGCAGGTCTATCAGAGCAGTGGTTGCCATCTTTAGTCATGATGCCCAGAGCACCATCCTGCCTTGGGAAACACCAAGGGTGCCAGGCAGTAAACACATCTGCTAAATCCTTCTGAAAAAAAAAGCTTCTTCCAGTTCCAGAAATCCACAAGTTCTAACCGAGCCAAGGCCAAGACAGCAGACCTGCAAGAGATAACGGTCAGCTTTTATTCCCTCCTGCCTTGGCACTGAGGCCAATTTTAAAAGTTTGATGTGTAGAAAATGAGGGAGTACTATATTTTCTGGTGCTGCATAAAAATGAGCTCATAAAAATGAGCCTTTTTTGCTGGGTCCAGTGGAAAAAAAGAAAGGAGGCCAGGGATAGAGTGCAGTGGCAGACACTCCCCTAGCTCATGCAAGGCCCTGGGTCGGGTTCTAGTACTGCCAGAAAAAAAAAATGGCAGGCAAGAGCATTTCCCCCCAAGCTCTGAGGGTTTGAACTGGGAGCAATACTGAGCAGTCTTCACTTAATGCATTTTTTCCCTTTGACCATGTAAAACATACAAAAATTAGCCAGGCATGGTGGCACACACCTGTGATCCCAGTGGTTTGGAGGGTGAAGCAGTAGGGTTGCGAGTTCAAGGCCCAGTCTCAGCAATTTAGTGAGGCTGTAGGTAATTTAGTTAAAAGTGACTAAAATGAAGTTAACATTTTTTTAAAGGGAGAAGAACAGAGAGTATCAAGAGAATTTAGTTTTTCATGTGGCTTTTGTTGCTCCAACACTTTGTTGTATATGTGGTACTGGGGTTTGAACTCATGTCCTTGCGCATGCCAGGCAAGCACTATAACCACTGAGCCACCGCTCCAGCCCCTAAAATGAATTAAAGCCAATCCCCAAACAACACAGTGCATGTGTGTGTTACTGAGGATTCAGCAAAGAGTTCTGTACAGCTAAGCAACACACAAGCCCTTTCTCCAGTATCTACTGAAACCCCACTAGGCCAAAATTTGGTACATCCTGCAGATTATATGCTGAATACTGGATTTCATTAGAGCAGACTATTTCAATCCATGGACAGCCACCAATGTCGTCGTTTCACCCCTAACTTCCTTCCTCTCCCAAGAGTTTTTTTTTTTTT
>PVKS010051451.1:0-11167 GCA_004027875.1 Aplodontia rufa | reverse complement strand
TTTTGGTGGATCTGGTCAGGTGGATAAAGGAACTTTGCAGAAAGCCTTTCCCTGTGTTGGGAAGGGGGAAAAAAGGGAAAAGACAGAGGGACCTGGATTCTGAGCCTTCTTTAAGACCTTTAATTTTCTGTTATATCAAATTTCTCAGCATGTAAAAAAAAAACCTGACTTATTTGGAGGATATTGTTCATTGTTCTCTGAACCCCAACAGACACACAGGGCAAGGTCTGGGAGGGCTGTGGAGCTTCTACACTTCCCCAGGCCAACTGCTCTCCCAGTGTTTTCATGATTCACCTACCTGGAGACTTTGTTAGGTTGACTCACTCATAAAATCATCAGCATTGATGACCAAGATAATCTCCAGTCGCTGTCCCTCTCAGAGGTCAATGAGTGAGGCTGAAAGTTGAACCTCTAATGATGTGGTTTGTTCCCCTGGCAACCACTCCCCCATCCCTTGGGGCTTTCCCAAAGTCACCTCATTAACATAAATACAGGTGTGTTTAATCAGGGCTTATTATCATTCACCTTTATCACTCCCATCACTTAGGAAGTTCTGAGGGTTTTTGTAGCTCTGTGCCAAAAATGGGGACAAAGACTAAACATATATCTGTATTTATAGATCACAACATGACACCCCTCTTCTCCGCACTGGAGTCTGATCTCAGTGGCCTGCATGGCTGAGACACTTGCCCTCTTGTTTCCAGTAGGGTTTAGCAAATGAGATGCACCAATAGGTGATCAGCAGAAGGAAAGAGAGATGGGAGTGCCTATTTCCCCAACACCTTCTGGGAGGGACCTGTGGCTGTGCTAGGAAGACCACAGTTCCTATCAAGCCTGCTCCCAGATCCGGACCCAGAGGAGGCTATATTTCTTTTTATTTTGGAACCCACTTTCTGCCTGACCCTTTCAGTAAGAGGCAGAAACAACTTCCCAGAACTGCTAGCCCCAGGAGACTTCACTATACTTGTTTCTCTTAACCCTCCCACACCTTCATAAATGATCCTTTATTAAATGCTACTCAATTGTCCTCACACTGTCATCTGTTTCCTGTGGAACCCTGGCCATGACACATAGTTAGCATATGTTTTCCCAGCTCAGAGTCTAGGATTTAGAAGCTACTCCAGCACTGTCATTGGAATTCGTTTGAGATCATAAACTTTTCTGCCCTACCTTAGGCTGCTAGAAAATCCAATCATCAGCAACCCTCTTTCCCTGAATGTCCCAGGCCACTAAGTGCCAAACACATTGATGGAAAATTAGTTCAATTACAAATGTTTGTTGTAAACCTATAATGTACCAAATCCTGTACTAGGTCCTGAAGGTCCAACTGAGGTCAAGCAAACAATATCATATTTTAATGGAATGTATAGTCCCATAGGATCCCATGGGGAATATTGCCAGGTGGACAACCTCTCTGCTAACCATCATGAGACCAGCTGCCTGGCCAGAGCTCCCATGGTATGAAGGTCCAAGACTGCTCCCTTAGAACTGCATGAATTTATGTTAGTTTTTGCAGCCGGTGCTGTGAGCTAGCTGACCCAACTCTCATACAGACTCTTGACCATCTTCCTATTGAATGACCACGGAGCACAGTTCTAGCTAATGAAACCTAAGCACAAATCTTCAGGGAAGCCCTTGATTCCCTTAAAAAATGAAACAGACCAGGCTCCACTGGTATAAACTTATATTCATATTCTCTCTCTCTCTCTCTCTCTCTCTCTCCCCCTCTTGCCCTTTACCTGCTTAGAACAAAGATATAATGCTTGGAGGTACAGAGGCCATCTTATACAATGAGACACAGCAAGCCCACACTCTAAAGAGACAATGTAGAGAGACAGCAAGGGCCCGTGTCTTCTGATGCCACTGAACTGCCCCATCATCCCTGCACTGCAGAATGCTGGGCTTGCGTAAGATAAATAAACCCCTGTCTCTCTGTTTAGGCTACATGTAAAGAGTTGATCTGTTAATATATTCAAGGGAAGGTATATCTGGAAGAGATCCTTAAGCTTGTTCAATCCAACTTCTTCCCTTCAGTATGAGGAAACCAAGCCACAGAGAGGGATGGAACTTGCTCCAAATCACACAGTCCTACTAGAGCAGCCATCTCCCACTTAGTCCATGTAAGCTCCAAGAATCTGTGCAAAGATTTGTGAGCTCTGTGTGGGTTTCCACTCTTTTCTAGTTTACAGGTGATTTGGAAACAGCTCATTTCTCAGTCTTGCTTGGTCCCCTAAAAAGTAAACAAACACAACAGCTTGAGTGAGCGCTCATGGTGTTGCCCTCCCGATCTGGTAGGTCCAGCCTGATCAACTCTGCACTGGGAAATTTCAGAGCTCCAAAGTTCCTGGTGCCCACCCAAAGGCATTTGTGAGAATAAATGAAGAGAAGACTGGCTCTCTGCCTCTTCCTCATCTCATGGCATGGAATTCTTGTGGATCGTAACTAACCACAGCTCCGAAGTTAACTTCCTATGAAGTTCACAACTACAAAAGTGCTTCTTTTTTTTTTTTCCATTTAAGAGAGAAGGACAGTGAGAGAGAGACAGAGAGAATAATTTTTTATTGAATTTTTCACATGGTTTTCATTGCTCTGACCCTTAGTTGTGTATGTGGGTGCTGGGGTTTGAACCCATGTCCTCATGCATGCCAGGCAAGTGTCGTAATCCCCGAGCCACTGCTCCAGCCCCACAAAAGTGCTTCTGATAGGAGGCAGAGATCTGGCTCTGTCACCTAGCCTAAAGGAGTCCCTCTCTTCTCCTTCCTTCACACCCTTATCCCCACCCTCTGCAAGTGTGAGTGTGTGTGCACACACACACACACCTTTGATTTTACTGTTAGGGATTCACTGCTTCGAGGGGTAATTATTCTTTTCCTGAGAATACTGTATGAGGTGTAAAAGCCAGAATAAGAGGATCTCTAGGGCCCTAAAAATAGGTTCATTAATTTTATCAGGACCTGCAATAGACTGAATGCATATTTCCCTCCCAAATTCATACGTTGCCCTGATCCCTGATAAGACAATTTGTGGAGGTAGGGTTGACACAGTCAGGAACCTGCATAAAAAAAACAGGGCCCCTTAGGGATAAAGGATAAATACCTCCCAAGGGAAATAAGAGCCAGACTAGCTCTCAGTCTTACATGGTCAACAGTCATACAGAAAATTGGGAGTTAAAAGGTGAGCTAGTCCTTTTTTCTTTTCTTTCTTCTTTTTTTTAGAGTTAATTTTATATGTTTTTTATTATTATTTATTTGTATATGCAGTGCTGGGGTTCAAACCTCAGACCTCGCACATGCCAGGCAAATGCTCTACCACTGAGTCACATCTCCAGCCCCCAAAGGTGAACTAGGCTTGAAGGCTATGGGAATGAAATAATCAGCCAGGCGATGGGAGGCTGGGAAGGTCAGCTGAGTCTTCTGAGACTATGTGGGCTGCCAGCTAAACCCAGGCAAAGCAGGGTCTCACTATCTGAAAATACTAATGTGAGACTTTCCCAGATGATAAGGGCCAACTCCAGTTGACAAAGGGGCAAAGTCCAAAGTAATCCCAAAGTAACCCCCAGATACCTTTCCCTCATTGCTACAGAAAAAGGCACGCTGTCGCATGAAGGCTTCAGATGGTAATGAGACACAGAACTCACACGAAGAGTTGTGAGCAAGGGCGCAGGCTGTGCTCAAACCCCACTTCTGCACGTGACATTAAGAAACCAAGTTCCTGCCTGCCCCGTAGATGCCATAAAAGCTATCTCCTGTTGTCTGCTAGAGTTAGCCTGGAGTCTCTGTTCCCCAACTGCCCTCTCCCTCCTGGCTCCAGCAGAAATTCTTCATAAATCTTTGCCTGTGTTCAAAGTCTTTCCAGGTCCCATGTTGTTTCTGCGCCTCTGGATCCAAGAACCCAAGGTTGGGAACAGGGCTTTTGGTGGGTGAGTAGCTCAGAAGGGTGGAGCCCACATGAATATGGTTGGTGCCCTAATGAAAGAAGCCCTAGAGCGCTCCCTGACCCCATCCACCAAGTGCAGAAACAGCAGCAAGATGGGGGATCAGGAAATGGCCCTCACCCGACAGGGGCCTAGTGGCAGCTGCTGGAATTGCAGGCAAGGGGGCAATGGGAGGTAAAGGGAATCAATCTTCTTTTGAAAAATTCAATTATGATGTTAATTATGGTGTTAATGGAATCAGACATGACTGCCTCTCTTTTGGGAAATCAACCTCAGCCTTCAGCAAAATAAGCTGGGGGGGGGACACCATTCTCCAAGGCTGTTGCCAACACATCTTTGTTCAGTCTTATTGATGCACTTGAAGGAGAACAGCTATTTGAACCCTCACCACAAACACGCAAAAGCAGTGCCCATCCCTTTATCAAAGAGAAACCAAGGCTCAGAGAAGCGACGGACTCACAGAGCTAGAGAGGATCAGTGATGGAACCCAAGACAGGCTCTAAATTCTAAATCCCATGATCTCCTGAGAACCGACCCAAGGGGCTAAGCCTTACAAATTCAACTCATTTCCTACCACATCACATTTGAACTTCTCTGCCAGTTACAGTCTCATTAATTCAATCACCTTTGCTGATTGCCTCCTGGGTGCCAAGAACTGTGCTTTGCCCAGCGGCTGTCAGAGAATGGCAAGTGAACGATAATAATGATATAATTTACAAGGTAAAAAAGCAACTCCTAAGAGGTGTCCCTCTCCAAATGAGTTACCTTTTCACTATTGAAAAAATTATAATTGGAAAAAGCTAGTAAAAGTGCCTTCTTTTGGTGAGCTGAGCTGATCAATACATGCCACTTTAAATTCTCCTTTCTGCTTTTCTCCTATTCAGGCAGGCTGCGGAAAAGCAAGCGTCTGCGGGCTGAGATTACAGGGCGAGATTTCTTAATGGAGTGATTTTTTTCTTCTGAAGAGTAGGTCTTGAAGCAGGCTGTTGATCACTTCCTTGGACAGGGCTTGCCCTCTGCCTGTCTGTTGGTCACTGGGATCAGCCCCTGCTGGAATCTGCTGGGAGAGCCAGCCACTGACTGGCCCCAGAGCCCCTTCCTGCCAGTTGTCATCAGAATTAATCAGCCACAAAAGCAGATTCTAAAGCAGTCAGTACTCGTTATAGGACACACATATCCACATGTAAAATCTAGAAACTTTGGCTCCAAGTCTCAAACGCGGTTATTTCTGCCTTGTGGGAGTATAAGTGGCTGTGTTTTCTTCTTGTATCTCTGCAGTGCCTCGATTTCTTCTACAGACCTGAATCATCCACGGTCCACAGGTCTCAAAGGGCAGCTCTACACCCCTTCCACCTCCATACCTCCTCCACCTCTCGCCCTTACCACTTCTTTCCTTCCTTCCTTCCTTCCTTCCTTCCTTCCTTCCTTCCTTCTTTCTTTCTCTTTCTTTCTAAAGGGAAAGAGAGACAGTGAGAGAGAGAAAGAATCAATTTTTTATTTAGTTTTTCATGTGGCCTCTGACACTCTGTTCTGTACATGGTGCTGGGGTTTGAACTTGGGTCCTCCTGCATGCCAGGCAAACACCATAACCACTGAGCCACTGCTCCAACCCCTGCCATCTCCTTTTTGATGCAATGATGCAATAATTTTTAAAAACTCTCTGCTCTCCTCCGCACTTTCGAGGCACCTCTCCCCCCACTCCTCCCTCCCTCCCTTGCCCCATCTCCACAACCTCTCTCAGAATGGAAGAGGAATTTCTCCACAATTCTACAGTGGGTGCACCTGCGGCTCAGATCCCAGTAGCTCCACCTGGGAAGGAGCTAACTGCCCATGGCCCAGGCAAAGGTGGACGACAGAAACAAGGGTGACTCGCAACAATAAAGTCATAAATCTATCCTGTGCATCGCTGAGCTCCAGGAAGAGTGGGGCGTGGTGACCTGAGCCAGGGCTCCAGAGTGTGACCTTTGAGGAACAGATGTTCAGGGACTTACCAGTTTCCTCCTTTGTCAAATGAAGAGAATAATGCCTTCTGCTTCACAGGTGTGTAATGAGGAGCGAATGAAATACGGGATGGAAAACGTTGCAAAGGTCAAGAATCCTGCAGAATGAATCACCATCACCGGGCCCTGAAAGTCTCTCTTCTTAATTTCTTTCCCGTCTGGCCTCCCCTCTGGGCTCCTATGAGCCCACCCCCTTCCAGCATCCTGCCCTGCTCTCTGGGCTCGCTCTTTCCTCACCTTAGTCCCCACTAAACACTAATGCCCAGCAACCCCCAAAACCCACTACTCAGCAAGGCACATCCTTTTACAAAACCTTCGGGGATTCTTCTTTGCCAAGGCAGGAGCAGCGGCAGAACGCTAAGAATGAGGGCATCACTCCTCCTGCGTCATCTGCTCCACCGTGGTTATGAGACCTGTACACGGGTTGAGCTGTCACCTCCCTGTTGCCTTGTGTTACACCGCAAAAGGGAGAGTGTCCAGGTGGGCGTCATCAGAGGAGCCCTTTATAGTGAGAGAGCTTTTTTCAGCTGGTAGCAGAGAGGAAATTAGAAATCAGAAGCATGAGGAGAAATTAACAACAGTCTGCAGGGAAATGGAACTTCAGTGCTACACCCACAAGGAATGAGCAACCTGATTTTTCCCCAAGAGCCTCCAGATAATTGAGGTGTGGTCAACACCTCAATTTTAGTTCTGTGAGACCCTCAAAAGAAACTTAGACGAGGCCAGGAATGGTGGCACACGCTGGTTATCCCAGCAGCTTGGGAGGCCGAGGCAGGAGGATCGCAAGTTCAAAGCCAGCCTCAACAACTTAGCCAGGCTCTAAGCAACTTAGAGAGACCCTGACTCAAAATAAAAAAAAATGAAAATGGCTGGGGATGTGGCTCTGTGGTAAAGCACCTGTGGGTTCAATCTCAAGTCCCCCCAAACAAGCAAACAAAATAAATAAACAGCCAGATGAGCCCACCAGGACTTCCAGCCTACAGAACAATGCCATAATAGGTGGGTGTTGTTTTAAGCTTCCAAATCTGTAGTGATTTGCTAAGCAGCAACAGAAGACAAGCTCATCCAGCCTACTTCTCCAACGCACCTCACAAACAAGCTCTGGAGTGACTGTGGAGTTCAAATTTGGACTCTCCTCTTCACGGGCAAGTTACACAGCAACTGTGTTTTTCCATTACCTCATCAATTCAGGATAATTCTAGAATCTTCCCCATGACACTGTTGGGAGGATTAAAGCAAGATAATACAGCAACGGGCTTAGTATAGTATCCAGCACAAAGCAAACGCTGAATACATTATTTTTCTTTTTCTGTACGGCTCTTGCATTCTCTGAAGAGGTTCCCTTTAAGGCACCAGCCCCCTGCCAGGCCCCTCTGCCTCCCAAATTCCCATCCTTCCAGCCCTTGCTTGAATTCCTTCCCCCTCTTAAAGTCTCCCCAGAGCCCTCCAGCTCACGGCAGTCTAGCTCTTATATGAACATCTAGAGAGCCCGAGAAAGTGTAAATACATAGCCTGTCTCATTTCCAGTCACTTAAAATCATGTTTGTGCTTATCAATGAAATGTCTGTCCGTGGAGCTATCTGGGGAAATTATAAACGTTCAAGGCAGGAAATAAGTTGATATTTACACTGCTGTATTTTAGTATATTCCCTTCCACTTTTTTCTTCTTGTCATTCATGTGCATGTGACATGTAGATAAACTATGCCTTTTTTTTTTTTTGTAACCAGGGACTGAACCCAGGGGTGCTTAACCACTGAGCCACATTCCCAGTCCCCCTCTTCATCCTTTATTTGAGCCAAAATCTCACTAAATTGCTTAGGGCCTCGCTAAGTTGCTAAGGCTGGTTCTGAACTTAGGATCCTCCTGCCTCAGCCTCCCAAGTATCTGAGATTACAGGCATGCGCCACCACGCCCAGCAAACTGCTGCCTTTCTAAGCATTAGCCTGGACAAGGCATCCCTCTGCCTGTGAAGGGATAGGATTTGTTCACCCTAGAATCCAAAGAGGAAGAACAAAGTGATATTCAGCTCTAGTCATGCAAAATAGGATTGTGCAGGAAGCAGGGGTATTAAGAGATGCTTTAGCCAAGGTTCCTGTGTTGGTTTTCTATTGCTGATGTAGCAGATGATCAGAATTTGTAGCTTAAAACACACAAACTTATCCTCTTACAGTTCTGGAGGTCAGAAATGAGTGTTACAGGGCTGAAGGTGGTATTAGGGCTGCTTCTGGAGGCTTCAGGGGACATTGCATTCTTGTCCAAATTTAGGAGGTGGCCACATTCTTTGGCTCATGGTGACAGTGTCTGCTTCTAACGTCCCCGTGGTCTCCCAGCCCTGAGCCCCTGCCTCCCTTCTGCGTGGGACCTGCTGGGTAATTCAGGACCTTCTCCCCATCTCAATGTCACCTCAGCTTCTTACTGCTAGTGTCATGGGACCGAAACAATTCTGCAAACAGGGAAATCAGGCAGCCATGCAGTGGGTGGAGGGGAGTTCAGTAAGGCGGCTGTGAACAGCCATGGTGTTTGGAGGGAGCCCAAGAGCAGGAAGTTGCTGGGGAAGCAGTTCTCAAAATAAAATGATTATAGCAATTGCTGACATTTATTGAGCATCTATGTGCCAGAAGCTATACTAGGTCCTTTTTTAAAATAGTTCCTAGGAAAAGCAACCTTGAAATAACCACGGACTCTCTAAGATAAAAATTGCAGTCACCTAATTAAATCAATATTTAAATTTTTCCACACTTCTATATAATTTTCCATATTCATTATCATATTATAGATAAAACTTAGAGTGTTAATTTCCACATTTTCACTTTAATTTTTAACATAAAAAATATTTCCATTTTGCAAGAAAAATCAGTTTATCTCTCTCCCTCATCTTTCTCTTCTGCCATACCCTAACCAGTATTAACAGCCTGAGAACATCTTTCTACGTGTTTATCTCTGTTCACCTAAAATAATAACAGTAAATATTTACTTAGTGCATATTACAAGAAGGGCCTTCTTGGACCTCCTGTCACTCATCTAATCCTCACAACCATAATAAAAGGGAAGTGCTATTATTATCTTCAAATTACACATGA
Organism: Aplodontia rufa; assembly: GCA_004027875.1. NCBI lineage: Eukaryota > Metazoa > Chordata > Mammalia > Rodentia > Aplodontiidae > Aplodontia > Aplodontia rufa. The sequence continues at coordinate 2,152 of PVKS010051451.1, read as the reverse complement.
ATACACTGAGATCCAGCATACCCAAAATATTAAAAATAATAAGTAAATCTGTAACACAAAGGAAGTCTCTTAATCACCTTAAAAACATATTGAGGGAGTTGGAGTGGTGGCCTTGCAGTTACAGCGCTTGCCCAGCATGCGCATGACGTAAGTTTGAACCCTAGCACCATGTACACAGTGTCGGAGCAACGAAGGTCACATGAAGAACTAAACGGAATTGATTCTCTCTTTCTCTCTCTCTTTCACTGTCCCTCTCCTATATATATATATATTTATATATATATATATATATATATATATATATATATATATATATATATATATTGAGTAGGGGCTGATGCATTGGCTCAGCCTATGGTGCTTGCCTGGCAAGCACGAGGACCAGAGTTTGAACCCCAGCACCACGTACACAACTAAGTGTTGGAGCAACAAAAGCCACATGAAAAACTAAATAAAAATGGATTCTCTCTTTCTCACTGTATTCATTCCACTACAACTTCTTTGAAGTACAGTATATAGCGCCCTCTCTCCACAGATCCAGCTCCAAATGATTTTCTTTAAAAAGAGAGAAAGAGAGAATCAGTTTTATTTAGTTTTTCATGTGCCTTTCGTTGCTCTGACACTTCATTGTGTACGTGGTGCTGGGGTTTGAACCTGTGTACTCATGCATGCCAGGCAAGCACCGTAACTGCCAGGCCACCGCTCCAGTGCATCCGAATGATTTTTAAGGAGCAACCCAATGCCCCTTGTCTGAATACACCATGATTAATTGAATGTGTTGGTGAGCATTCATGTTGTTTCTTTTTCTTTCTTTTTTTCTTTCCTTTTTTTAGCGGGGGGGACTACAAATGGTACTGCAGTAAATGTCTTAGAATATAAATTCTTAGGTACAAGTAGTTTTGTTCTATAGGGTACAGTTCACAGATTTTAGTGCTGAATCTGGAAGCCTCCATGCACAATGATAAACACAGCGATAAGCCAAAGCACAAGACTCTTTTGAAATATGTGAGCTCCTCCAGGTCAGTGAGAGAAGATACTCCACTTACGTGGCCAAGGGGGTGGTAGCTAAAGAAGACATACAACCAGAAGGAGGCACAGAAGGAGGAGGCCAGGCAGGGCCCAGCCTCTGTACATACCTCAGATTTTTCTGTGATTTCCTTGGACATCTCTGAAGCAGACAGTTACTGCAACCATGCTGCCTCCTTATCAAGGTATCTACTATCTCCTAATCTCAGTGAATTCATTCCAAAGACAGAGAGAGAGAGAGAGAGAGGGAGAGATCACTCATCTTCCTTTTCTTCTTCTCCAGTGTCTTAGTCTGTTTTCTGTTGCTATGACTGACTACCAAGGATTTGGTAATTTATAAGGAAAAGAGGTTGATGTGGCTCACAGTTCTGAGGTCTGGGAAGCCCAGGAGCAAGGTTCTGGCATCTAGCAAGGGCTATCTTCCTGCATCATATACGGCAGAGGACATCACCACCAGTCAGGCAGCAAGTGTGCCAGAGACAGCTCGCTTTTTATAACAAAGCCACTTCCTCCAAAAGCCACTGATTCATCCATCCATGAAAAGATCGCAAGGGCAGTCACCTCCCAAGTTCCCAACACATGAACTTTTCAAACTATGTCACCCAGGAACTCGTTTGTTGTACACCGCACAACGCACATTAGGCTGCAGAACCTGCCTTTTAGTAGTGGAATTGCTGGGTAAGGAAAATATTATGAGGGGTGAAATACAATGTAAGAGATGAGTGAGGAGGAGAAAGACAACAGGTACGGACTGGAGAGAGAGAACAGATGTTCTTGACCTGCCTGGTGGAAGAGAAGTCATTGCAGGAAATACTTACAGTTGTTTGATATGTAGAACATGCAGGAAAGACTCTTCAAGTAACACAAACTAACAAAAGCACTCACTACCATATGTCCAAGGGTTGACTTTTCTTGCATAGCAAGAAGTCTAGAGGTTGGCAACTGCTGGGTCAGCAGCTGGGCAACATCAAGCCCAGCACCTCTGTGGGTTGCTGATGAAAGAAGAGATGCAATATGAATTTTTCTGGGTGTTCCTACATTTCTTTGCACAGGGATCATAACATTCTCTGAAGTCTACTTTATATCATAGGCTAAAGATTAATATTCCCACTGGATAAAAAAAAAA
>PVKS010051450.1:0-11136 GCA_004027875.1 Aplodontia rufa | reverse complement strand
TATCTATCTTGTTTTTTTTTTTTCAAAGTACCAGCTCTTTGTTTCATCAATTCTTTTTATTGTTTTTTGTTGTTGTTGTTGTTCTCAATTTCATTGATTTCAGCTCTGATCCTGATTATTTCCTGTCTTCTGTTGGCTTTGGAGTTAGATTGTTCTTCCTTTGGATGGGCTTTGAGATGGAGCATAAGCTTATTTATTTTGGATCTCTCTTCTTTTCTAATGTGGGCACTCAATTGTATAAATTTTCCCCTTAGGAATGCTTTCATGCTGTCCCAGAGATTTCAATATGTTGAGTCCTCATTTTCATTCTCTTCTAAGAATTTTTGGATTTCTACTCTCATGCCTTCTTGGATCCATATGTCATTTAATAGAATAATATTCAGTCTCCATGAATATGTGTGTTTTCTGTTATGATTTTTACTGTTGATTGCTAGGGTCATGGTATTGTGGTCTGACAAGATACATGGAATAATATATTTTATGTTTTATATTTGCTGAGACTGTCTTTATGAACCAGAATATGATCTATTTTGGAAAAGGAACCATGTGCTGCAGAGAAGAAGGTGTATTCTGCTAACTTGGGATGGAATATTCTATATATTTCTGTTAGGGCCATTTGATTTATGGAGTTATTTAGGCTGATGATTTCTTTATTGATTTTTTGTTTTGATGATCTATCCAATGGTGACAGAGGAGTGTTGAAGTCTCCCAGTATTATTGTGTTGAGGTCCACGAGTGGTTTGATGTCATGAAGTAATTTATTCACATAGTTGGGTGCACTGTTGTTTGAGAGTAAATATTAACTATGGTTATTTCTTTCTGTTGTAGTGTTCCTTTTAGTTCTAAGTAGTGGGCTTCTTTGTCTCTTCTGACTGATTTATGTTTGAAATATACTTTGTCAGATATTAGTATTGTGACACCAGCTTGCTTTCCCAGGGCTGCATGCAAGGCAGATTTTTTTTCCATATTTCACACTTAATCTGTGGATGCCACTGCCTGTTAGGTGAGTTTCTTGTAAGAAGCATATTTTTGGATTTTGTTTTTTGATCTAGTTTGCTAGTCTATGTCTTTTGAGTGATGCATTTAAACCATTCATATTCAGTGTTAAAATGGAAACTTGTAGTTGGTTCATAGTCATTGCATCTTATTTAGCTAGTTCTGTGATTGTCTCGGCTGGTTATTGATGGGTGATATTTTTATGGAATTTTCTCTGTTTGTGGGTTTTGAGTATCAATTACTTGTTCTTCTCTCAGGAGCGTTTCCTTGAAAATTCTTTGTGAGGCAGGTTTTCTATTTACGAATGCTGCCAGTTTTGTCTTATCATGGAAAGTTCTTATTTCTCCATCAAGTTTGAAGCTGAGTTTTGCTGGGTGTAGAATTCTTTCCACAACTCCCCTAGTAAGGGGGCTGAGGACTGGGATGAAAATCTAGAACAGATTATCAATGATCTAATAACAAAAAGGAACAATGAATTAAAAGAAGAGATAAAAAAGGGAATAAATGAGAAAACTCAAGAATCGAGAAACTCAATCATTAAAGAAATTGAGATTCTCAAAAAGAAAGTAGCAGATCTAAAATCTGTAGTCAATGACATGAGAGGGACCACGGAAGAATTTCATAATAGACTAAGTTCAGTAGAAAATAGAACCTCTGCTATTGAAGAAAGAACATCTGACAAGGACAGGCTAACCAAGCTTGAGTGCACTGACAACAAAAAAGAAAAACAACTAAGAGAACACAATCAGAACTTTAAAAATTTCTGTGATGAAATGAGAAGAAACAATCTGAGAGTAATTGGGATATAGGAAGAAACTGAGACACACAGGAATGGTATGAGGAACATTCTCAAAGAAATTGTGAAAGAAAACTTTTCTCATATAAAAATAGGATCAGACATACTCATCTAGGAAGCTTACAGGACACTCAATAGGCCCAATCAAATAAGAAACTCACAAGACACATCATATTCAAATGTACAATAGGAATACCAAGGAAACAGTATTAAAAGCAGCAAGGGAGAAACACTAAATCACATTTAGTGGTAAACCAATAAGAATTATCTGTGACTTTTCAACCCAGACTCTGGAGGCAAGAAGGTCTTGGAAGGATATCTTTCAATGTCTGAATGACAGGTGAGCTTTTTTTTTTGCCTCCTGGGTACTTTGACATGCCCCTATCTTTGAGGGTTTTGTATGTTTTGATCACTTCCTTTCTTTCTGGCTTATCTTAAATATTTACACTTCCCAGCCCTATATTGGATTATTTTCCCAAATAATTCAAATTCTTTTAACTGAAAAGTAGTATTAGAAAACAAACCTGGCACAGTGGCACTCACCTGTAATCCCAGAAACTCAGGAGGCTGATGCAGGAGGATCCCAAGTTCAAAGGCAGCCTCAGAAAATTAATGACCCCTTAAGCAATTTAGTGAGACTCTGTCTCAAAAGATAAAAAAGAGGGGAACTGGGGATGTGATTCATTGTTTGAATGCCCCTGAGTTATAACCCTTGTATCAAAAAAAAAGTGAAGGAAGTAAGATGTGCATTCAAGAGTTCAAAGGCTAGTTGCTGTACAAGTGTCCTTACTTCTATACCCTCTCCACTGACAGCAGGAAAAGTATTCAAGGGAATATGCTGGCTCATTTGTGTCTACATATCCAAAATCACTTCCATTTGCACACACATTAAACTAAACAAAGGCTTAAAGTTATCTCCAGCTCTCAAAGCCAGCACCACAGGGATCTTGGTAGCTTTGGCTCTATCTTCTTGATAACCTCCCATCCCAACTAAGGAAAAATCAAGCTCTTTATATGTGCTTTGTACCTTAGTTTTCCAACCTCTGTACATGTGTGTGATGCTTTCAAAATTGTGAGCCTATGGAAAACAAGTTTATTAAATACACAGTAGCATTTATATAAACCTATTTTTATATTTATTTATCTTTATTTTTTGCCTGTAGTCTTATTCTCCATTTATTCTCCTTAATTTAGTCCCATTTAGTTCCTTAATTTAGTCCCATTTTCTCCCACCACTGACTGCGAGGCTTTACATACTTGTGTAATACAGTCTAACTCTTTTGTCACACTCCTTGCTCCAGCCTCAAGGAGCCTCCCTTACTAAAGGATTGTAAGAAAATATTGGTACGCATTAAGCTTCACCTTTTGTGCTATAAATTTCCACAGGTTTGACGACTGTCTAAGCACCTGCATGGTAGTCAGGTGAGAATAACCCAACCACTTTTGACCACTGCTCTTTCCTAAACTTCTTGGGCTCACAGATCCATTTGTGATCTCTATACTTTTTTTTTTCCCAAAATTTCATATGAATGGATTCAGAGTGTTCTGGATTGAATTCTACACCTTTTATAGTCATATATTAAAGCCCTAACCATCAATGTTATGACTTTATGAAGAGAGAGAGCTTTCAGGATGCAATTAGATTAAGTGAAGTCTGCAGGTGGGCTCAAATATGATAGAACTGTGACCCAACAAAAAATAACCCCAAATAAAGATGTTGCTAGGACAAAATATGAAAGTAGCTTTGTGCAAGCCAGGTAGAGAGCCTCTGTCATGACCTGACTGTGCCACATCCTGACCTCTCTAATTGACAGCCTCCACAGCTAAGAAAAACTCTCTGTTGCCAATACAGTCTTTGGGATTTTTAAATTCTGCACAAATGGATGTGATATCATAAAGTAGCGGACAAATACAGTGTGAAGAGTTTTCAGATGGTCTTCTTCCACCCAGCATTATGCATTTAAGATTCACGTTTCTTTGTATGACTTGGCAGCTCATTCCTTCTTATTACCAAATCATATTCCGTTGTATAAGTGTCAGAATTTTGGATCCCTTCACCTATTGTAGGACATCTTGATTACATTCAGTTTTTCTAATTATGAATTAGGGTGTTGTAAACATTCATGGCCAAGTTTTTACATGAACATGACATTTGCAATTCTGTTAGGTACGTGTAAGAGAGTAATCCCTGGATCCTGAAAGAAGACTGTGTTTACTTATGTAAGAAACTGAAAAACACTCCCAAAGTGGTTTTGACAATTTACATTCTCACAAGAAAGGAATCCAAGTTCTTTTTATACACATATTCACCAGTAAATCACATTGTGGATTTTCTGGATTTTCATCATTCTACTAGGTACATAGTGACAGCTCTCTATTGCTCTAGTTTGCATTTATTCCCCTGTGCCATAGAATGTGGGTCTTTCATATTTGCCCTCTGTTTGTCTTCCTGGTAATGTTTCTATTCAGACCCACATTTTACAAAAAAAAAAAAAAAAGGACTATTTCTTATGGTTGAGTTTGAAGGGTTCTTTGCAGATATGGAGGTACAATTTCTTTATCAGGCACATAATTTAAAAATGTTTTCTTCCAGAAGTTGGCCTGTGTTTTTATCTTAGTAACACCTGTGTAAAATGAAAATTTAGCTTTATTAAAAAAAACCTGTTATTTATACATATTGTTTGTGGATGGTGAATATAGTAAGGTACATAAAGATTCATCAACAAATACAAGATTTCCCAGGTGTTCTACTTTCCTTTTGATGTTATAGCTTTCCATTTCATGTGTAGATTCAAATTTCAACACTTTTATGTAAGTTATAACAGTCATTACTTTTTTAAATTTTTTAATTTATTTTTTTCTGTTTTTATATGTATTTTTATTAAGAAATTTAAATGGTGAACAATCAAAGCTTTTAACAAAATAATATGATATATATATACATATATATATATATATATATATATATATATTCTGAAAATTAGATTTACCCCCAAAGACACCACCAATTACCCATCCTTATCCCTCCCTCCTCCTTCCCAATACATCTCTACAAATGCCTTAGGTTGTATGTCATTACACCTTATTCAGATTTAAAACATGAGAATTGACCTTGTTTCTCAATGGCCAGGGTCTATCTCCAGCCTCCATAGATGAGTGAAGACACGTTATTTTAAAAGTGCCTTTTTTTCAACTGGACTGCATTTATTCCTTTGTTGAAGATTACTGGACTCTACTTCTATGAGTTTATTTATGGGCTACTGTATTTCATTAATATACAGTTCTATACTTTTGCCAATATAGTACTGGTTTTTATCAATGTAGATTTATAGTAAAACTTGTTAGCGTAAGTATTCTAATTTTATTTTTCCTCAATATTCTCCTGCCTCCTCACAATCCTTTACCTTTTCCTGAAATTTTCCAAATCAGTTTCCTGATATCTACAAAATAGCATTCTAAGACTTAGTTGGGATTTTATTAAGGCTGTATAGCAAATTTTAAGTAATTTATGTCTCACAAATTGGTTCTTACAATCTTACACACAAGATATCTGTGTGTAGATACTACACTTGTGGTCTTTCATTGAAGTTTTGCAGTGTTTAGCACATAAATCCTGAAGCATTTTGTCAGATTTACACTTGTACACCTCCTTTTAGGTTTTCATTGTAAATGGTGTTTTTTTTTTCCTAGTTACAATTTGGAGCATTGCTTATTTGTGGGGAAGAAATTGACTTTTTTTTAGATGGATTTGGATCCTATGACCTTACAATTGTTCTTTCTGAGATCCAGGTTGTGGGTGTTCTGTTTCAGTATTTTCTCTTTCCTAGATTCTCTGGGGCTTACGTCATAGGAAAGTACATGGTTCTCAAGTCTAGCTTTAATGACTTTTTTTCCAATTTGTGCACCTATTCTTGTTCCATAGCTGGGTCTTCTAGTGTGCTGTTGAACAGAGGCTGTAGGAGTGCATCCTTTCTGCTCCTGATTTTAGAGAAAGAATCTATGATGCCATCACTAGTATGATGCTCTCTGTTGTTTTAATTTAGTCCCTTTTGCAAAATAAGGAGTGTCACTCCATTCCTGTCTTTTGAATGTTTCTATTATGAATGTGTAAGGAAGTATTAATAGGAGTTTTTCCTTTATCTATCAATATAAGCATTTTTTCTTAGTCCATTGATACAGTGAATAATTTTGATGGTTTCGTGAATGGTCAATCAGATTTATATTACTGGAATAAGCACCAGTTGGTCATGATGTGCTATCCTTTTTTATATAATACTAAATTTATTTTACTGATATTTTGTTAAGGATGTGTGCATGTATGAGAGTTAGTAATCTATTGTTTTATTTATATTATTTTATTTTAATGCTTTTATTGGATTTTGTTTTGATATTGATGCCAGCTTTATAAAATTAGATGGAAGTGTGTGTGTGTGTGTGTGTGCGCGCGCATGTTTGCGTCTGTGTGAATGTGTTTTCTGCTGTATCCTAAAAGACATTATCTAAATTAATTTTCTATTTTCTCCTTAGCTATATGGTAAATTCTACCAAAGTCATTTATAAGAACTCCCTTCTAGGGGCTGGCACAGTGGCTAGGCAGTTACACCGCTTGCACGGCATGCACGAGTACACGGGTTCAAACCCCAGCACCCACATACACAACTAAGTGTCAGAGCAATGAAAGCCATGTGAAAAACTCAATAAAAAATGATTCTCTCTGCCTCTCTCTCACACTGTCCTTCTCTCTTTAAAAAGAAAAAAGAACTCCCTTTTTGGTGTCTTAAATATTACTTCAAATTTTAGTAGATTGTGTGTATTTTCATGGAAGGAGTTTGACAATTGGGGTTTTTCAGGAAACTCATTTTCTGTAAGTTCTCAAGTTTGAGAACAAAATGCAGTTTGTAATATTCCCTTATTATTCTGTTAATGTCCATGGAACCAATAGCATAAGCAGCTGCATTATTTCTGATAATTATGATTTATGTTTTATCCCCCTCCGTTGTCTTAAGCACAGTTAGAAATTTGTAAATTTTATTAGGATTTTATGAGAACCAGCTTTTGATTTCAGTAAATTTCTATATTGTTTCCTGTTTTTTAATTTCATTGACTTATTCTTTAATTTTTAATTTGTTGTTTACATTAGAAATAACATATTTCTTTCTGTATATCCAAAAATGAATCTCTTGCTATTGTTTTATTATTTATTAAAAATATATGTATTTAATGATATGTCTCCATCTAAATATAATTCATTTTACTTCCAAAATATTTTATGATTTATATTTTTTTAGTTCAGATTACCTTATTTTTCTTAAAACTTCTTCTTTGACCTATAAGTTAATTACTATTGGTACTTATTTTTCTTTTTTTTGCTGTTGAGTATTCAAACTAGTGGAGCTTTACCATGTGAGCAGATCCTTACTAGTTCTTTCTTTTGTGAGACCAGATCTGCCTAAGTTGCTTAGGATCTAAATTATTTGGGCTGGTTTTGGACTTGTGATCTTCCAACCTAAGCCTCCCAAGTTGTTAGGATTAGAGGCATGCACCACCACGTGGAGCAACTTAACTTTCTAAGTTATTTAATGCTTTTTCATTTTTCCTTTTTAAATTTTCTGTTATCGATTTGTTTGAATTCTTCATTCTGTTTTGCATGACTCCTCTTTAAGGAGATTACATCGGAACTGGGGAAAAATCGTTTCTGCTCTCGTTGGATAATGTTTTCTAAATATGTCAATTTGACCAGATTGACTGGCAGTGCTACTGCAGTCATCATCATCTTTCTAACTTTTTGCCTGATGACTTATCAATTCCTGAAAGAGGTTTTAGGAGTGTCAAAGTATAAGAGTAGATTTCTCTTCTTTTGTCTTTCATATTTTTGATGCTACGGTAAGCTGCACACAGGTTTAGGGATGGCAAATTTTCATGGGGAATTTACTTTATTCATTATATAATGCCACTTTACCTGTTTTACAATCTTTCTTGTGCTGAAGTATGTTTTATTTTAAATTAATATATCTATTTCGTCTTTCTTTTGAAGAGTACTAGCATGATGCCCTTTTTGTTCATTACTGTTCTTTAATTTTTTTTTTTTTTGGTATCAGGGATTAAACCAAAGGGTGCTTAATTAATGAGCCACACCCTCAGTGCTTTTTAATTATTTTTTTATTTTCAGACAGGGTCTTGCTAAATTGCTGAAGCTGCTCTTTAACTTATCATCCTTTTGCTTCAGCCTCTCCAGTAGCTGGGGATACAGAAATGAGGCACTTGCACCTACCTCTATTCCTTTACTTTTATTGTTACCTTTGTATTTAAGGTGGATTTGATGCAAACAACATATGCAAAAATATTGTCTTTTAATTTAATTCACTGTGGCTTTCTTTGTCTTTTAATGGAAAACAAACACCCATTAAAAAACATCTACCATCTATCAGCTTGGTACTCATTGTAGTTTTTTTTTTTTTAATTTCTCTCTTCCTCTTTTTAAACATGTGTAGCCTTAATTGAGTGTTTTATGCAGTTCATTACAGCTGCCTTCTTAATTTGAGATCCATTTAATTTAAAATATTACATTTAATGTTATTTTAAAACTCCTTTTATAATTCATACTGAAGCCAGCCGTTTGGAGTGGTAAATATACCTACCTTTCATCTGCTTACACGACGTAATATGGATATTTGGAAGATGCTGTTTGAATTCTCTGGAATTGTTTGTTGTATTGTTATTGAAAGTCTGAACTGGCACATACCTTTTAAGAATTATTGGGAAGTACAAATATAATAAAGTTGCTGACACATCTCTGACATTTAGAGGAATAAAACATAGTACTTACTATTGTCACAATCATTAATCATCACCATAATACAATAAAATCTTATGCCATCACGGAGAGGCAGACTTTCCAAACATTTGATGTTGAACGTAAATTGATGAGGCATTTCTCTTTGTAGTGAAGAAACTTTTTGAATTTTTCCTCAGAAAAAAAATCTTAGCAAAATAAAAAAAAAGTTTAAAATACCACTTCAAAGACCAGGATAAGAAGAACACATAGACAACCTGTCAGAAAACAATGTTCAAATAAAGTAAGATAAGACTTCAGGGTTGTTCACACAGAAAGCCATTCTTGCAGTTAAAGCAAAGTGACATAGTTGTATCTCTCTGAGAAAGACCAGTAAAATCACATCCATAAATGGCAAAGTTTGAAATTGCTGCAAAAGTACTCAAAACTGACACATGTACTCATGGGTCAACCAGAAAATGGATAAAAAAATTTAGAGTATCTAAAGTGACAAAATTAGAATTTAATACGAACAGAAAATCTTGTGGCTATACTTTCTCTGAGACAATTCTGTTCTAAGTAAAAAATTGTCCAGAATTAATTTTATATTTTGGTATAATTTTTAAAAATCTGCAATAAGGGGGCTGGAGCGGTGGCTTGGTGGTTACGTCGCTTGCCTGGCATGCACAAGTACACGAGTTCAAACACCAGCAACCCATGTACACAACTAAGTGTCAGAGCAACTAAAGCCATGTGCAAAACTCAATAAAAATTAATTCTCTCTGTCTCCTTCTCTCTCTCACACAGTCCTTCTCTCTTTAAAAAAATATCTGCAATAAGTCAAATATGGTTCTTCATCAAATATTTTTTAATGAGGGTACAGTGAGGGGGGTTAGAAGAGAGAATCAAACTTTTATGTAGTTTTTCATGTGGCTTTCATTGCTCTGCTGCTTCGTTGTGTACGTGATGCTGGGGTTTGAACTCCGGTCCTACATGCCAAGCAAGCGCTATAACCACTGATTGACCACTCCAGCTGCTTCACCAAATATTTTGTTGACCACTTCTCAGCAAGTTTTGTATTTTATTTTCCTGTAAATTTCATAATTAAAAACATTATATCCTAAGTATGATACATTAAACATATATATGTGTGTATGTATATGTGTATATATATATACATATGTACACACACTTACACATATATATAGATAATACCATGAGATATAGATATATACAGACACATGCATATAACACATGTATATATAGATAACACCGCAAGATATAGATATATATAGAGAGAGAGATAGACATAGATATAACATACACCATACAATTTATTTTTAAAAAGTAAAACAACTGTGTAAAAGGATTTTTGTGATAGTGAGTTCCATCTCTATGACATTATAATGAATGGTACCAGCTATTATAAATTTGTGTAAACCCAAAGAACACAAGAAACCTAGGGGCCATCCTAAGGTAAACTAAGGGTTTTGGCAATTAAAATGTATCAATGTTAGGTTCATCAGTTATAACAAATGTCATTGTCTAGCCAGGAATATGGATTGGATGAGGCTATGCATTTTTTGCAGTTATTTAGAGGGCACCTATGAAGTCTCTGAAATGTCCTTCTAATTTTACTCTGAATCAAAAATTGCAGTAAAACTGGTCATTTAAAAGTGTAATATGTTATGCCAGGTGCAGCAGTACGTTCCTGCAATCCCAGCAGTTCAGGAGGCTAAGACAGGAGGATTGCAAGTTTGAGACCAGTCTCAGCAACTTAGAAAGACTGTGAGCAACTTAGTGAGACCCTGTATCAATATAAAAAATATGAAGGCTAGAGATGGGGCTCAGTGGTTAAGTGCTCCTGCGTTCAATCCCCAGTACAAAAAAAAAATAAAAGAGAAAAAAATACATATATTACAGAACTATATCTACAATAGCAGTGTTAAGTGCTCAGTGGTTAAGTGCTCCTGTGTTCAATCCCCAGTTTCCAAACATATATATAAAATATGTTACAGAACTGTGTCTACATAGCAGTTTCCTTTCTTCAGAGAGAACGGCCGCACTCCTCTTTGCCCTTGCTAACAGCAGTGTCACCACATTGCCTGTGGATGATTGTATTTAAGTTCTCTTTATACGTTAATTGGAGTCAACTTCATGCAATTTCACTAAAATCAACAATATTTACCTTTAGCAATTTCATGTGGTGTAACCTAATAAACCCTTTGGAATTAAATATTTACCTAAATTATTTCTTTTTATTCTGACATACTAAAGTAAAGAAAAATTATTCCAATCACACATGAGAATACTGAGGGGGTTCAAAAGCTAACAGTGATTTGGTTAAGGATATGTAGATTTGGAGTCATGAGGATAAGACCTGTGACTCCCGAATATAACCTCTTCAGGTGTCAATAAATCTTGTGTGAAGTAGCTTCCAAAGTGTTTTCTAAGAAAATAAACTCAATAAAATGTCTGAAAATAAATTTAAATATAATAAATTAATATAAAAACTTTCAGTGTAGATGCCCTCCACTGCATGAATGGATCCAAAACATGTGTGTGTAATACA
>PVKS010051449.1:0-11713 GCA_004027875.1 Aplodontia rufa | reverse complement strand
CTAGTTTCAGGCAACCTCTTGTGTGTGTGTGTGTGTGTGTGTGTGTGTGTGTGTGTGTGTGTGTGTGTTTATACAGTGGAGTTAGTAAACCACCCCGCTCCCATTTTCAATTTTTCTTCACTAATTAAAAATCTCTCCCTGAAGCCTCCCCTGGAGTCATCCACACTTTGACTGCCAGAGTCAGATCATGAGTGCAATTTGTTTTGCTTTATAGGAAATAGATCTTCCACAGCACAGGTTGCAGAATATAAATTCCACATTCTTCACTGTATTTTTCAGTCAGGCAGGGCACTGATGTTCTAAAAGGCATGAGTGATAGGATCAGCACTTATAAACTGAGGTTTAAGCACTTTATGGGGTCAGGTGTGGAAACTGTGTCTAATGAAGGATATCATGGTGTCTTGACACAGCAGTAGATCTGGATTTTATGTTCTGTAATGGGTGTGGCACTCATCACTTGAATTAAGACACAGGCAAAAAAAAAAAAAAATAGCATACTTTGGATCTTGAATGTCCCCTCAAAGGCCCACTAGTATAAGGCTTGGTCACCAGCATGTGTCATTACTGGGAGGTGGTAGAACCTTTTAGTAAGAGGAAGTTAAGTGACTGGGGTATACCCTTGAAGGGGATATGCAGGTCCTAGCACGTTTCTCTCGTTTTGCCTCCTGACTGCCACAGGTTTGCAGTTTCCTCTGTCACCAGCTCCCCACCATGATATGCTATCCTACCACAGTCTCAAAAGCAATAAGGCCAAGTGATCATGAACTGAAATCAAAATAAGCCTTTGTTCTTTATAAAGTATTTATCTTGGTGTTTTGTCACAGTGATGAAAAATATAGTATCTTCCTTTGTGTTCCAATTTGAAATCTCAGCTTTGCTAAGTTGATATGAAATGCTCCCATAGCCCAGTGCTCCCTGGAAACTCATGGAAAAAAGATAAAAATAACACTCAATAAAAAGGTATTTTGTCCTTTCTTTTGTAGCATCTGAGGACTTTCAATTTTTTCTTCCACTTTGTATCAATAGCATTTTCCCATTGTATTTATTCACTTTCAAAGATGTAAGAGTCATGTTCATCACCATTTTACATGTCATTTGTGAGATACAATTGAGCAAATCAAATAACCCTTCTAGGATCAGGGATGTGAGCATGTTCCAGTGTTTTTGCCCACACAGATGTACAGACATTGGCTCCTGAGTCAATGGCAGAAAACCCACACCCAATGAATGGTTACCTAGCTGCCTTCTCCTCCTCCTCTTTATTTTTTTTTTTTTGTTTGTTTGTTTCCTTTTCCTGATGCCCACATCTTTTGGTCATCTTAATTTTACATCCCTCCAAATCTGGAGAGATGAGTGAGTGCTAAGAGAGAGAGTGATCACAGTTCTTCTAAATGCAGCAATATATATTAGAAATATGCTTTGTTCAGAATCATTAAAATTAATGGTATGATTTACAGGACATCTGTTATTGCCACTCTCTTAGTTGGTAATCGGGAATCAGCTTTATATGTACTTGTATCAGCTATTCATAAAAAGTTTCACTGTGTTTCACGGAAGTTTTCAATTATAGGAAGGGGTCACTCCTTGCTTTTCCTGCACCAGCAAGCGACCTCGGCCTGGTTAAGGCACAAAGAACTGCTATTTTCACAGCCAGGTTTTTCTGCAAAGCAAGTGAATCTGGATGGGGATCAAGTCACTCTGTACATGTCACTCCTAATTAACATTAAGAGCCATAAATGTTTATGCCCCTACAGACCAGCACATGGGGTTGGCAGTTCTCCACTGTTCATGGGTAAATATCTCACAGTCGTTTACAGATGGTATGCAGTATAACCTTGCTGGGCAGCAGAGATGGATGTTGGTAAATGTGAACCAATTACCATTCAATGCCTGCCTGAAATAACTGTGTGTTAGTAGGTGTGATAATGAGAAAACAGAAAGCGTTGTTTCTTGTTCCTCTTTTGACCACTCACGGCTGAATTAGATCAGGAAAGATCGTTTTTTCTCCTCATACCTATCAAGAGTCCACTGATTGGGGTCACCATGTGGAAAACTGTGGCGGGTCCTCAAATTTTTAAATATAGAAGTACTATATGATCCAGAAATCTTACTTCTGGATATGTGTCTAAAGGAAATTAAATCAGAAACCAGAAAGACACCTGCATTCCCATGTCCACTACACAACACAATTCACAACAGAAATGATATGGAATCAAACTAAGTGCCCATCACATGATGAACAAAGTGTGATACAGATACACAGTGGAATATTGTCATCCTTAAAAAGGAGATCTTGCCATTTGTGACACGGATGAACCTGTAAGACATTATGGTAAGTGAAATAAAGCAGATACCAAAGGATAAATACTATGTACATTATGTGAAGAATACACATAGAAATTCACAGAAGCTGAGACTAGAAAGGTGGTTGCCAGATGCTGGGAGCAGGCAGGAGAAAACAGGGAGTTGATTTCAAAGGGCACAGAGTTTTGCATATACAAATGAGGAAGTCCGAGAGATTTACTATACTAGTAATATAGATATACACATTAATATACACATTAATATAGATATATTAATAACACTGTACTATGCCCTCAAAAATTTGCCAAGAGAGGGCTGGAGTGGTGGCTCGGTGGTTACGGCACTTGCCCAGCATGCGCAAGTACCTGGGTTCAAACCCCAGCAACCCATGTATACAACTAAGTGTCAGAGCAATGAAAGCCATGTGAAAAACTCAATAAAAATTGATTCTCTCTCTCTCACTGTCCTTCTCTCTTTAAAAAAAAATTTCCAAGAGAACAGGCCATATGGTAAGTGTTCTTATCACAATTAGTAATTAATAAACAGGAGAGGAGGAAGTTTTGGGGTGTGATTGATAGGTTTAAGACATAAGTTATATTGATGGTTTCAAGTGTATTCATGTATCTTCAAACTCAGCAAGCTGTATACAACAACTTCTTGGATGTCAATCATGCCTTGAAAAATGTGCTGTTGCTTTTTCTTTTTTCTTTTTTAAGAGTACCCTGAGTGGTTGCTTCCTTAATATTCAGGCTGTGATACCACCATGCAGGGGAACCACCCTAGAGTGAGATCCGTGAGGACTTTGGGTGTTTAAATGACCTGTCAGTGCATCAGATTGACCCCAAAGTCTACTTTGAACAAGAGTCTGTAAAATCATAGATCTGGACCACCCTGGTTGTGAAAGGCACTTACTGTTAGTATTTAGACATCATTTTCCATTTAGCTCTAGCAGAAGTGTGAATCTAGAGATCACATATGAAATGAAAATAAGTATAGATATTTGCTATGGTTTGGACCTTAATTCCCCCCAAAGCTCATGTACTTATGGCTTTGATTGCCAGCATGTGGTGCTACTGGGAGGTGGTGGGAAATTAGCTCATTGGGGAATGCATTTGGAGGGGATATTGGAACCCTGAAACCTTCCTGTCTCTCTCTCTCTCTGCTTCCTGGCCACCAATGAGGTCAGCAGCCTCCTCTGCTATGCTTTCCAACCATCATGTACTGTGCCACTACAGGCCCTAAGCTTAGGGGCCAAGCAATGATGGACTGAAACATTCCAAGCCATGGGTCAAAATAAACCTTTGTTCCTTTTAAGTTGATTTATCTCTGTATTTGTTACAGTGAAAGAAAAGTGTCTAATGCAATCTGCTCTGGGGTTATAACTAATTTATGCTCTTCAGCCTCTGCAGAGATTCTTCACTAGCTCCTGGTAGGGTTTTGTTTGTTTGTTTTGTTTTTGGATTTTTTTAAATCTTTTTTAACAGCAATGGTTCCCATTGTTATCTCAAAGCCTCCATATCTGTTTAACTTTGGGCAGAAACTCAAAGTCCCATAAGAAATTTTGCTTTTATTGAACATGGGGGAAGATGAGAACTTTACCTTTCCAGGCCAGGTGGTCAGTTCCTTACTATCCTTCTGAAATCTAAGAAAACTCATTTGTGATTCAAAAAAAAAATCTAAAGTAAAAGAAGGAGAATAAATTTGCTTGACTTACCAGACCTATTTATCAATCATCTCAGGCATTTCATATATAAGAATGGAACAATAAAATTCAAATAAAATTCCATGCTTCTAAGAAAATATGAGGTAGAATTGAGATATTTAATGAAATAGACTGTTAATGCTACTTTGATGATACTATAAAACTCTTTAATAAGCTCTCTAAATCTGGATGTAGGTTGAAAAAATCAAAAGTATCAAGATTTTTTGGCAGGTGGGGAGATGGGCAGGAATTGAAAATTAGAAATTGATTATAAATTTTATCACAGAAGACAAAATGAGGATGAAAAAGTAGTTTAAATATCTCCAGTACACAGACTGCCCACAATCCTGCTGAGGGTATTTTGACTTAGTGTCAAGATCCAATGTCTTACGTGGGAAAAAAAAGTTTTACTGCAGATCTAGTAAAGGAAGGAATAAAACTAATAATTGCTAGTACTGTGCTGTGTATTTTCCCATGCATCAGTCCTGGGTATCACCTTGACCATCCCAGGACACATAGACTATAATGCCCGTTTTACAGATGAGGAAACAGATGCTCAAAGAAGCCAGTGTCTTGCTCAAAGTTATAATTAATAGTTACACCCAGGTTTTCTAATGCCAAAGCCCATGTTCATTTCACCACATAAAACCCAATGCTTTCAGGATCAAAATGAATAAAATATGTGGGAATAAATTTGACACTTATTCCTAAGAAATGAAATATTTTACACTGAAAACTCCGAGACATCATTGGAAGAAATGACAGGAGACCTAAATAAATGGAGAGATATCCGTGCTCATGAACTGGAAAACTTCCTATCATTAGGATGACAATGCTTTGCAAATTGATGCACAGATTCAATGCAATCCCTGCCAGCAATCCAGCTGGCTTACGGATGGAAACTAACAAGTGTATTCTAAAATTCATATGGAAAAGCAAGAGACAGGGTCCCTCTCTTGCTGCTCCTGAGACATACAATTAACCTAGCATATGGCTAGGGGCTTAGCATACTTAACACACGTGATCTGGTTTGAAGATCCCCCAAATTTTAGGATTGTTACTCCCATTTTGTGTATGTGGAAAGTGAAGTCCAAGTCCTATTATTTGGTGCTCTGTCCAAATTAATCCCTACTGGCATGTCTCAAATGTGTTTATTCCACCCATGACCAGCAGTTTGAGGTTGATCATCAATTTAGTATATCTCAGAGGAAGGCAGTGTAGAGAAGCTGCCCTCTGCATCCTCCTCCCCCAAGAGGAGCCTTGTTATTAATTACCCAACAGAGAATCTGCTGGATCAGGGAATCTGGACAAGTGGGCTCAATACTATAATCAGTGCTGGTTATCCTTGAGATAGAATCTAGAGCAGTGGGTGGCAATAAAATGTTAAGTGCCCTCCCCCCACACAGAAATAAAGGAGTGAATAGGGAACGGATCCACACAAAGTGGTCCATGGCCAGCATTCAGCAAGCTGGAGAACGATGAAGAGCTGTCTGCAGGGAATTCAGTGCTGTATCAAGGGACTGTCCACCCATCTGAAGCTTCTGACAAGGACCTGCATAATCTTGTGATGTCTCTGAGCATGCCATAACAGTCCCAGTCACAAAATGTAACAGCCAAATCTTCTCCTTGTAGGCAAGCAAGTATATCTTTTGCATCATGCTACCATATCCTTGTCCTCACCTAAATCTACAACTATTAAGTATAATTAATATTCATTAACATCCGTAACTATCATTGATGCATTATTGATTGCTCTCGTAACTAGAAAGTATGATTTAACTAAGCAATGCAAGCTTTACATAACAAATGGCAGTTTTGGTGTTTTCAGGACCTTTAATTAAATAGTGTAAATAATTTCTAATAAAGAAGGATCCTATACTGATACAGAAACTGAGAGAGCTGAATAGGACCACTATGAGGGTCCTGATTCCCTGCCAGGGAATAATGAGCATTTGTGGGTCTACCCCAAGAGGAAAGCTGGGGTCGCTGAGTCCTTATCTGGCAACTTCATGACATGAAAGTCACCACCACATGGTGCTTGTCACCTCTGATATCCCCTCCACCCACAGTCTCTGGGCAGCCAATCCCACCTTCTGCATGGCAAAAGTACAGAGGTGCCCACCCTATGGTGAATCTTGTCCACCCCTCTTCTGCCACTTGCAAACTCTCCCAGCTGGGACTGCTTCCTTCTTCCTATTCCTACCCCTCCTTCAGGGCTCAAACTCAAAAACATGGTCAACAGGAATCCCCAAGGAAGGGATGATGTCAGCACCTGGCCTCTCTTCTTCACCCATCACAGCTTTTGTGACATCAATGACCACCCCACTTGCTGGCTTTTCAAGGTCTCCACTTCTAATGATCACTTCCTCCATTCTTCCTCAGCTGTCCAGCACAGAGTCATATCCCAAAACTGGTCAACTTCTCCAGCAGGAGAGTCTAAAATTTCTGTTGTCAGCATCCCTCTCTGACATTTCCCATTCATCTGTGCATCAGGCTCTTGACTCTGGCCCTCCAATTCCACATCTTTCACTGTCTAATCACCTTCTACACCCTAAGTCTTAAAGAATCTTCCTTTCATCCTGCCCCCTTCCCTGCCCTTATACTTCACTGGCGAGGGAGTCTGCTGAGTTTAACTTGATCTCCTCTTGCCCTGGCCCATAACCAAGAGAACAGAGAGTGTGGATGAGTCATCCCCAGACTGGCTTCCAACAGCCAAGGACTTCATGGAGCCAGAGTCAGCAGCATCTCTTCTCTGTCTTTGCTTCCAGGGCCATGTCTCCTCTCTCATCTCTTCACGTGAATGGGTAACGATGATACCCCTTCCTGCACCTACTTTCTTCTTTCTCTGTGTGGGTGAGCACATCCAGTCCTAGAGCACAGGACACTTCCAATGCTGATGTGTCCCCACCACATCCAGCGTGCCTCCCCTGTGCACATGACTGGCTAACATTCCCACTAAGATAGTTCCTTGCACCAAAGTGTCAAGACAGAGCTCTGCCTTCCACCCTCATCTCCACCACTCACCCAACTTCACATGAGCATCAAGGACCTTCCAGGCCCCAGGTTCAAGTGTTAGCCCTGGGCAGAGCAGAGAGCAAACCAGACAGAAATCCTTGTCCTCCCAGAGCTTCCAACACAGTTACCCACCCCAAGTCTGAGAGTCATGGTCTCTGTGCATGGTTTGCATTCTGGACCTCAGCAGCCTGACCCACCTGCATTCATCTCCAGCACACACGTCACCACGGCCATCTCACCTGGTCCAGAGCAGCCACTGCCTACTACCTCGTTCCTGCATGTCCTCCTTCCTCCCACACTCAGCTTTCATTCACAAAACTTAGGGTAAGCAGCCCATCTGCCCACTGTGTGCAGCCTGCCAACGCCCTCCTAATGTACTTAGAATAAACTCCAGACCTGAGAGACTGGCTGAAATTCCAGGCACAGTCTGACCTCTATCCTTTGACCACTTCCTATTGCTGTTCCCACTGTGCAGTTCTTCACCTACATGCACCTCTGCCCTCATTACACTTGCTCCTGAGATACCAGCTGACTTTCCTCCTGGGTCCCACACCATGGCCTATGCAGAGGGTCTTTCCTGTGTTCAGGGTCCACTCTAGCATCATATTATTAAAGGCACCATTCCTGTATACCACATGTTGTTGTTCCACTTCTCTCCTAGCCAGGCTGCCGTGTGAACCTTTCTTCATTGTACTCACTCCTATCCAAAATTTCTTGCTTATACATCTGCCATGATGCTGTGACCTTATTGATCTATGGCTCTTGTTATTGTTTAAATATTAGGGTCTCCCAAAAGCTCATGTGTGAGACAATGC
This sequence comes from Aplodontia rufa, assembly GCA_004027875.1. NCBI lineage: Eukaryota > Metazoa > Chordata > Mammalia > Rodentia > Aplodontiidae > Aplodontia > Aplodontia rufa. The sequence continues at coordinate 3,877 of PVKS010051449.1, read as the reverse complement.
AAAAAAAGTTTAGAGGTGCAATGACTGGATTATGAGAGTTTTATCCTAATCAGTGCATTAATCCCCTGACAAGGATTAACCGGGTGGTAACTGAAGGCAGGTATGGTGTGGCTGGAGGAGGTGGGTCCTTAGGGGCATGCCTTTGGGGTATATATTTTTCCTTGTTGAGCAGAGTCTTTCTCTGCTTCTTGAGTTGCTTTCTTCCTCTATACACTTCTGTAATGATGTTCTGCCTCACCTTGGGCCCACCTCACCTGCTGGCCATCAATGGACTGAGACCTCTCAAATTGTGAGTCCTCAAATAAATTTTCCCTCCTCTAATTGTTAGTCAGATCTTTTGGTCATAGCAATGGAAAACCTGGCTTAAACAGCTCTAGAGTCTCACACACCCAGAACGGAGGTTGGTTTGATGAAGTTAACTGTTCATCAAATGTAAACCCTAAGTCTTCTGGGAAGGCTCCATTCCCCACTTTTCTAAATGCTTGTTTCTTCACACACTTCACATTCTGAGCATCTGTGTGAACCGGGTGAGAACATAATTTATGCTCCAGGTCAATCACTTTCAGGCACGCAAGGGGTATCAGTGAGAGCAAGGCTGGGATGAGAGTCACATCAAGATGCTGGTCACCTGCTGTCACCTGTTCTTACCTAGTTTCCTTATGTGTTTTGTGAGTGTTAACTGGGCCCTGATGTATGCAGCTTACTTGTATGACTTTCTCTGACTCAGCCTGCTGCCAGGAATGAGTTGTGAGCTGTGTGTCTTGTCAACAGAAACGTCCCTAGACAATCACAGACCCATCAAAGCTTCCATGTTTGTTAGACCTTTATGGAAGGATGCTCTTAAAACCTCTAGAAACTTATTTTTTAATATGGGTAATTGTTGCTTCCAAAGGATATTTAATATCAGGAGGAATTGTAGGTAAAATAAATCACTTAAATCAGGCACCAAATGCTACAATAGTGTGTGTATTGGTGGGTGTGTGTGTGTACACATGTGCACTTGATGGTTCAAGTTTATGCCTAAAAAGAAATCTGCAACTATGAAGGTGAGTTTATATAATCTTTAACAAGATTTATATTCCAATTATAAGTGCATGCTAACAGATCAAAGAATGAGCCAATTTTTTTAAGGTTTGCTGGTATAATTCTTCAGACAAAATTGACTTTGACAGCAACTGGAAAGAAAGATTTTTACAGAAATATCCATAGGCTACCCTGCATTTACTGAGGGCATCTTGACACTTTGATAGTCTTATATTTCAAAGCACCTAACCTGCCAGAAGCCATGCAGATTGCTCTTCTTCAATTATTAATGGGGTTAGCATAGCAGGATTATCATAATCAATGTCTTAATCACACATAAAGCCATGCCCAACATGTTTGCATCAACATCTTAAATTCCTGACACTCTGCAAAATGTACAACCTTTCTTTGCTTATATGATTTGCTTACAGGTGGGAGGACCAGACTGTGTCCCATGGCAAGGAGAAATGCAGGTGCACAAATAAAGGCTATTTGAGGAGGGCTGGGTGCACAGGTGCTGAAGTGCAGCTGTGACTGGGAGGGAGAATCTATACTTAATGATCCTTCCTGATGCTGTTCCTACACACTCTCAGAAGCTCAGTGGTGTGGAGTGGGGAATGTGCAAACCCCAGTTCAATCCATGCTTCCAAGAAAACAAGGTGTTTCTGCCCCTTATCCTGTGCTAACCTTTGCATGTTGTTTGTCCCCAAAGGCACATGTATTGGGAACTTAGTTCTCAGTGTGGTGAATTTGAGTGGCGGGTCCAGTGGGAGCTGTTAGATTGGAGGTGTGTCTTAAGAAGGGATTGCAGAACCTCACCATGGCTCTCTAGCTTCCTGCTCTAATACTGCTGCCATTTGCCACAGGATCCTTGTCAGAGGCTGCACCATGCTATTTGGACTTTTAGCCTCCAAAACTGTAACCTAATAATACCTCTTTATAAAGTTAACCTGCCTCAAGTATCTCTCTGTAGTAATGGAAAGTGGACTGATATATCCTGTGGAGGGGGTGCTGTGGGAGATTTTGTCATTTTTGTTTTTTCTCTGTGACTTGGAGGCTTGCTATAGTCTCTCTCAAGACAGGAAGAATGTTTCCCATGGTCACCAGCAGACCAGAAAACAGACTGACCTCTTGGTCATAACCACAGCTCAGTGGAGCCCACCCTTACCAGCCCCACCCTATCCAGTCTTCTGTGGTCCAATGCATGCCTACCTCTTAGTGACTCTCACTGAAGACAGAGCTGGGGGCTGCTTCTCGCATTCAGTGTCGCTGCTTGACAGAGTCCCAACCCTGACAGGAAATCAGAAAGCCTGCCAGGAACCAGTGAAAAGAGCCACCCCTTTCTGAGGGACATAGACTGCAGAGGTTCTCCTCAGGTCCCTGTGGATGTCAGAGGGTCCATAGGCATGACAGGCAAACTAGCACAGGGGTCAGCAGCAGAAGCTTCTCATCAGACAGAGCTGGGCCCCTCAGCAGATGTGTTCCTCTGCCATCCTCGGGTCTCCCAACTGTTACACAAGAGCTATACTGTATCCTACAACTTCCCAGGACAGCATAGTAGAATGTGTGCTAAGACCCCCAGTGGATGCTGAAACCAAAAACAGTACCTGCTACAGCTTGAATCTTGAGTGTCCCCAAAGGCCCATGTACTAAAGGCTTGGTTCCCAAGGTGGTGTTATTGGGAGATGGTTGAATTTTTGAGAAGTAGGACCTTGTGGCAGGTTCCAAAGGAGATTATCTTCCTTTTTGCTTCCTGGCCATGAAGTGGAGGCAGTTTGCTTAGGCACCTGGTCCTGCCATGACACTCTCCATTGCCAAAGACCCAAAGCAACAGGGCAAACTGATCATGGCCTAGAAACTACTCACTAAAATAGACCTTTTGTCTTTATAAGTTTGTTATCTCAGGTATTTTACTATAGTGACAGAACATCTGCTAACACAGAATCAAACCCAATATATATTTTTTTCTCACACATACATACCTATGATAAAGTTTAATTTATAAACTAAGCATAATCAGAGATTAACATCAATAACTAGTAATAAGATAGAACAATCATAATGCTGTACTGTAATAATAAGAGTCATGTGAACATGATCTCTTTCTCTCTCTAAAAACATCTTATTGTACTATACTCACCCAGCTACTAAGAGAGTAGTGGTTGGGTCATGTATACAGTGTAGATCCACTGAACAAAAGGATGATTTACAAATCAGACAGGATGAGGAAAAATTCATCAAACTACTCAGAATGATGCACTACTTAAAACTTATGAAATATTTATTTCTGGAATTTTGTATTTAATATTTTTTGGACTGCAGTTGGCCACGGGTAAGTGAAACCATGGAAAGCAAAATTGCAAATATTTTTCTTCCTTCACCCATCCTCAGCATCTCTTGTTCTTCTTGTCTTTTCATGCTTGTTTTGCTTTTGTTTCTGTTTCAGGTGTTTTGCATTGAAGGAAACTCTCAGCTGCCTAGGGAAGTTACCCATCTTCTATTGTCTTGTGGCCCCAGAAAGCACATGACATAAACCTTGTCACATACCAGTCCCCAATACGTATTGCTTGTGACCCAATACACCATGTTGAATAATAACCATGCTTTCAGTATGCAAATACTCCCAGTTGGAATCATTTGCTGAAGTTAGGATTAAGATTTCTATTTCATCATTTGACACAACAGGTCAATCTTGATGTCAGATCTACACCCGAAAGCCACCTAGAAATGTACACATCTGCATCCTTGGGTCAAGGATCCTGATGGACAATTTCCTGCATCTGCTATTGGGATGATGACAAAGCACCTCCCTCCCACAGCCAACTGCTGCTAGGCCTTCATGCAGCTCTGCCAT
>PVKS010051448.1:0-11156 GCA_004027875.1 Aplodontia rufa | reverse complement strand
GGCGCAGAGGATTTTTAGGGCAGTGGAACCGTTCTGTATGATAGATACAGATGCAACTGCAGGAGTGAACCCTAATGCAAACTAGGGGCCTTGACTGAGATTGACGCAGCAGTGTGGTTCCCCCAGTGCAATCATTCTACCACTCGGGAACTAGAGGCTGACAGTGGAGGGGGCTCTGTGTGGGTGGGGCAGGCAGTTTACGGGAACTGTCTGCTTTTTCCCCATTTTGCTGTGAACTTTAAATTGCTCTGAAAAATATAACCTATTTTTAAAACAAAGATTCAGAAGAGGCTTTGCAGCTATCCTTGCACCACCTCTTTGAGGCCCTGAAGCTGTTTGTATCCTAAGAGGGTCTTTCATATAAGACTTTTGGGTGACAGTAAAAGAAATATGTTTAAATGATATAAAATGAATTTAGAAAGACTTGCACCCACTTCCCGAGGTCCACTGGCTCTGCTCTAAGTGGGCAGACATTCATAATTAAGCCAAATTCCTTAGAGCTCTAACCTCAGTATGAATGTGAGAATATTGGACTAAATGGCTCTAAAACCTTCTGTGCCTTGAAAATATGATGCCTTTATTTTCACAGTCAGAGGGTGGTAAGTTTCAGGGCCACTGTCACACTGGACCCAGTTTTTCTAGCGGGGACATGATTTGGGAAGTCAGGCAAAAACTCATGCTGGATGAACAGGAGGGAAGAGTGACCCCGGAGACTGTGTATTCAGTCAGGAGACTTCAGCCAGCGCACTTGGCCTTGGTGGTGCTCCGACCCCATGGAAGAGGGCTCTGGAGCCCATGGTAGAGCCACTGGAAGATCACCAAGTGCCTCTCAAGAACAGACATTCCTTCAGTTCAGAAGAATCAAGAGGAGGCCACAGCGTGGCTGTTCTGAAGAGACTCAGCCTCCACAGAAGACAGGAAGAAGATCCCTTGTAAGGCAGGCATGGCAACACCTGCTGTAATCCTAGAGACTTGGGTGGCTGAGGCAGGACAATCACAAGTTTAAACCCAGCCCAGGCAACTCAGTGAGATCCTGTCTCAAATTTTAAAAAATTAATAAAATGGGCTGGGGCTGTAGCTCAGTGTTAAAACATCCCTGGGTTCAATCCCCAGTACAAAATAAATAAATAAATAAATAAATAAATAAATAAATAAAATGCTTTGTGAAACAGAAGGTTTAAAAAAAAGCTGCAATGTGTGTCAGATTTTATAATCTTAAAAAGTAAAAAGAGAAGGGCTGGAGCAGTGGCTCAGCGGTTGCAGCGCTTGCCCAGCATGTGCAAGTACACGGGTTCAAACCCCAGCACCCACGTACACAGGCAAGTGTCAGAGCAGTAAAAGCCATGTGACAAACTCAATAAAAATTGATTCTCTCTGTCTCCCTGTCTCTCTCTCACTGTCCTCTCTTTAAAAAAAAAAAAAAAAAAAAAACAGTAAAAAGAGGAGGTTGGAGGTGGCTCAGCAGTTGCGGCATTTGCCTGGCATGTGCGAGGACACAGGTTCTAACCCCGGCACCACGTACACAACTGAGTGTTGGAGCAACGAAAGCCATGTGAAAAACTGAGTAAAATGATTCTCTTTTTCTCTTTCTTTCACTATCCCTCTCCTCTCTCTCCTTAAAAAAAAAAGAAGAAGAAGAAGAAGTAAAAAGAGGGGACTGGAGTGGTGGCTCAGTGGTTGTGGCACTTGCTTGGCATGCTCAAGGACCCAGATTTGAACCCCAGCACCACATACACAACTAAGTGTCAGGAAAGCAAAGGCCAGATGAAATAAAATAAATAAATAAATAAAATTATTCTCTCTCTCTCACTCACGCTCTCCCTCTCTCTTAAAAAATAAAGTAAGAGGGTTTTGTTTCTGATAATGGAAGAATAATGGTCACAGCCTCTGGATAAAACATCAAAAACAAAAATCTGAGAGCACATGAGAAATCCCGAAACAAGAATAAACTCGGGGAAGGGTGAGTCTGTACATAACCTCCTGTTTGTACGGTCTCTCTGAAGAAATTTGATTGATAGTAATGATTGCTGAGACCAGAAAAAAGGAAGCAAGGAAAACCTCACACTCTGATGACCCTTCTGCCACATTTCATTGACAAAAGCAAGACACATTGTCACATCCATGCCTCACTCTTGAAGGATAGTTTTGTTGGATATAGAGTTATGAGTTGATGGGTTTTTTTCTCTTAACTCCTCAATAAGTAGAGTTGGTAATACTGCATTTGCCTAAAGAAGAAAACCAGAAATATTTGGTGAACAGTGCTAAAGGTCACCTCACATTTTACGACCCCCATCCTGGGATCAGTAGGTTCGTGGAGAAGCTCAGTCACCACCCTTGCACATCACTGGTGTTGGTTTCATGGAGAGTTTCCATCTGGTATTATCTGAAGAACTTCCTCTAGTGTAGGTCTGCAGGTGACACACTCCCTTGCCTTTTATTCATAGAAAATGTCTTCATTCATGTTGCCTCAATCTTGAAGGATAGTTTTGCTGGATACAAAATTGTGAGTTGATGGGATTTTTCTCAACACCTTTTTTTTTTTTTAAGAGTATGAGAGAGAGAGACAGAGAGAATCAATTTTATTGAGTTTTTCACATAGCCTTCATTGCTCCGACACTTGGTTGTACGTGGGTGCTGGGGTTAGAACTCGCTTGCCGGGCAAGTGCCGTAATTACCGAGCCACCGCTCCAGCCCTTCTCTCCACATCTTAAAGATGTGTTCCACTGTCTTGCTTCCGTCTTTTCTAGTAATAAGGTCATTTGGACCATTGTTCCCCTGTATGCATCGTTTTGCTTTGGCCCCTCAAGATTTTCTCTTTATCTTTGATTATCAGCCGTTTGACTATGACATGCCTAGACATGATTTATTCTATACTTATCCTTTTTTGATTTCTTCTAAATTTTTTTTGCCTTCGTTTTCATCTCTCTTCTCTTTAGAATTCCAATTACATGTGAATCGGTTCTTTTCATATTTACCATGAATTATTCATTCTGTGTTCGTTTTTTAAAATCTTTTTAACTCTGTGTTCCTTAGATTATATAGTTTCTTTTGAGGCATCTGTAATTTCACTTACTCTTCTGTTATCTGCAATTAGCTGCGCATTTTTTAAATCTATGACAATGTTTTATTCCCATCAAATCTGTTTATTCAAAACTTCCTTTTTGGTATCTTTTTTTCTTTCTTTCTTTCTTTTTTGGGAATCAGAGATTGAACCCAGGGGTGCTTAACCACTGAGCCACATCCCCAGCCCTTTTTATTTTTTTTTTTTCAGACAGGGTCCTATTAAGTTGCTTAAGGCCTTGCTAAGTTGCTGAGGCTGGCTTTGAACTCATGATCCTCCTACCTCAGCCTCCCAAGCTGCTGGGATTATAGGCATGCACCACCATGCCTGGCCCTTCTTGGTATCTTTTTATTGATGCATATTAATTATACATAGTATTGGGTTTCACTGTGGCATCATCATACTTTGAGACATAATTTGATCAGTTTCAGTCCCCAGTACCTCCCCCTGCTCTTCTTTCCTTCCTTCCCCTGTTCTCGTTCCTCTACCCTAAATGGTCTCCCTTCTACTAGCTAAATATTTTTAATTTCAGACATTTTATTTTGGGGTTCTAAAAATTTTTACTTTATTCATTTTATTATTTCATATTCTGCTAAGATTTCTGCTTCTTCATTACAAACAAACTTTCCTCACATTATTCAGCTGCATTAAAATCCCGTCTGCCAATTCCAACATCGGGTAACTTTGGTATGAGTCTCCACTGTTATCTTCTCTCTTGAGTGTAGATAATGTTTCTCTTGTCCTTCCATGTCTAGAAGTTTGAATACTATATTTGATTTTATGAAGAATACGTTGTAAAAGATCCTCGAATCATTATATTCCTCTGAAGATTACTGATTTTTCTTGTATTTGTTTAATGTGCAGTTAACTTGGGTGAATTCAAACTCCAGACTCTGTCACCTCTGTGGTGGGCAGCAACTGAAACCTCAGTTCGGTTCTTATATCTGAAGTTGGATTTAATGAAATCTACCCTGTGTACATGTAGGTCAGGGAGCCGCCAGAGATTGAGTAGAGTTTTTAGCCTGACTCAGGGCTCTCCCTCTACATCTCTCTTTTTCCATAATATTCCCTCTTTCCTTTGCTTTCTAGATGCTTTAGAGATACTGTGAGCACCTCTGATTGTTCATACCTCTTACACTGAGGGTTTCTGAGTGCTAGACATTTACTTGATGGCTGACAGAGGCCTGCCTTTAGGCAAAAATCCAAGAGAGACAGGAAGGACATCCTTTTGCCATCTTTTTGTTTTCCTATCCTGCCCTTGAAAATTGGAGGGTGCATGCCCACACTAAGAGCAGATCTTTCCCTCTCAGGCTTCCAACTCTCATGCCAGTCTTCTTCGGGAAGGCACTCGCAGACACACCAACAAATATTGCTTTATCACTTCTGCAGGTATTTCTAAATCCCATCAAGTAGACACCTAAAATTAAACATTTCACCCACCCTCATCAGAGAGGGCCCTCTTCGTTACCGAGCACACTGATTCAAATGCTAATCTCATTCAGAAACACTCAGAGGGACACTTCCCGAAATAATTGAAAACCTGGGCACCCCATGGCTTAGTCATTTGACATATAAAATTATCAGTATAGTTATGAAAGCACAGAGATGGCACAGACCACAGTCAGCTTTCAGTGAACATATAACCTGAATGCATTTTCTGGGGTTGTCTGTTATCATAGCACAACCTAACCTGTCCTGACTGATACAGAAATTAGTACCTAGAAATGGAAAAAAAAAAAAACAAAGAAAAATATATGGCCCAGGTTTAGGGGGCAGACATACAACTACATGGAACCTGTTCTTTGGGTCCTTGGATGGTTGATGGCCCCAGTTTGTAAGATGAAAACTGGAAGGTAACAACCCCCTGATGACTAGAAGAGCAGGAAATTTGCCTAGTGAAAGCTCTTTTTCCTTCTGACATGGAGTGTTCAGGACAGTGGATGTGCTGAGAGCATGCTTTCCCAAAGTGAGCCATGTAGATCATGAAGGGCAGGTGCTGAGATCCGGGGCGTTGTTACCACAGCAGTAGCAAACCTATTCTGACCAAAAAACAAAAACACTACAACTTCCCCCAGGTCATTAACCCAGTCCTGCTCATGAACTTGACTGTGGGTGGTCGGTGGGCAAGTCTCTCTTTTCCTCAGTACCAATGGAGCTGAGGCAGGTGGGAATTGCCTGAAGACAGTCATCCCTCAGGATCTTCTGTGGATTCATTCCAGGACCTCTGGGGACTCAAATCTGAGGTTGCTCAATCCCTTATATTAAATGGCCTAGTATTTCCATAAATCTCCATACATCCTCCCACAGACTTTTTTTTTTTTTTAAGAGCGAGAGGGACCGTGAGAGAGAAAGAATAAATTTTATTTAGTTTTTCAAGTGGCTTTCATTGCTCTGACACTTCTTTGTGTATGTGGTGCTAGGGTTTGAACCCGTGTCCTCATGCATGCCAGGCAAGTGCCATAACTGTTGAGACACCGCTCCAGCCCCTTCCCATAGACTTTAAATCATTTCTAGATTATGTATATTATAATACGATGTGAACACTATGTTAGTAGTTGTTCTGTTGTATTATTTAGGGACTAATGACAAAGGGGGAAGTCTGTTTCTTCAGTACAGACCCTATTTTTTTTCTGAATGTTTGCCACCCACACTTGGTTGAATCCTCAGGTGAGGAACTCGTGGCTGCAGAGGGTCAACTCTACGTATAGACAGCTGCTTGAAAGTTGGAAATAATTGCACTTCAAGAAGAAGGCTGAAACCATGCTTTGGATCATCTTGGACAGAAGATGAAGAGTGGAAAAAAATCCACTTAATGGGACCCTGACTCTTGTAACCTGAACCTTTTTCTCTTTGTATTGAAAAGAATTAAAACAAGAACTCAGCCCAGAGAAGAGTCCCTGGCAATATTGGCAGCTTCTAAAACAGGGTGCAGTGCATGAAAAGAACAGCTACCCAGCTGGCATAGAGGTGGTACACGCCTTTAGTTCTAGCAACTTGGGAGGCTGAGGCAGGAGGAGCACAAGTTTGAGGTCAACCTCGGAAACTTAGGGAGACCCTGTCTCAAAATAAGAAATATAGAGGTCTGGGGATGTAGCTCAGTGGTAGAGCACCCCTGGATTCAACCCCAAGAACAGAAAAAAAAAAAGAATGATCCCATCTTTGTTGTTAAAAAGATAGATGTGAGTCTGTGCATATTCATATCAGAATAGAAAGATGCTAACAGTTGGCTACTTAGTATTATGTGTAATTTCTATTTTTTATGTGTATTTTCTGATTCATGTGAAACAAAAGCTCTTGAGTTTTGTTTTTTGTTTTTGTTTTTTTGTACCAGGGACTGAACCCATGGGTACTTAACCACTGAGCCACATCCCTAGCTTAGGGCTTGCTAAGTTGCTGAAGCTGGCTTTGAACTTGGATCTTCTTGTCTCAGACTCCCAAGCCACTGGGATTACAGGTGTGCACCATTGTGCCCAGCTGTGAAATAAAAGTTTTTAAAACAAAGCAATGTAATAACCACAACAGAAGGTAAGATGGGAACAAGCCTGGAAACTCAGGAATCAAAAAACAGACTCTATCTGGGGAGAAGGCACCAGGCCAGTGCACTGAATCACCAGGGAGGGGGGGACGGGACTCAGAGCCTGGGACAATTCTGTAAGAATGAGGGTGGGACTTTTCTTCTGTGCTTGCTATTTTACCAAGAGAAGAATATACATTGCTGCGACAAGAAGCAGCTACTCAGTGTGAATTTTTCCAGGTTCAACAGTGTTCAAGACAAGCTCGTCTAGAGCTCTGTCGGGCCCAGGGCTGCAGGCAGAAAGACCATCAAAGATGATCTGCTTCCTCTTGCCCTGCAGCGGTAGGCAGATCTTAACATTCACTTTGATCACCAAGAGCAACAATTAAGGTTCCTAAGGCTCCTTCCAGCCCTCATGTGAAGTTCAAGTGTTTGAAATCGCAGTGCAGCACTAATGTGGTTGTTGGAAGGAAACAAGTATTTGAGTCCTCCTATAGGGGTTTTATGAATGACTTTCAAAGTCACCTGTACTCTAGTCAATAACAGTTAATGAAGCTGTTCTTTCATACAGTATTAAGAAAAAAATAAAGGACAGAAATAAAGACTGGAAATCTAGGCCTTAAGTCTCCCCACAAAATCTCTTTAAGAAATGATCCAGCTGGGCATGATGGTGCACACCTATAATCCCAGCAACTCGGGAGGCTGAGGCAGGAGGATCACGAGTTCAAGGCCAGCCTCAACAACTTAGCAAGGCCCTTAGCAACTCAGTGAGACCCTGTCTCAAAATAAAAATAAAAAGGGCTGGGGATGTGGCTCAGTGGTAAAATGCCTCTGAGTTCAATCCCTGGTACAAAAAAAAAAAAATCGAAATGACCCATTTCTGCCACCAGCCAACCAGGTGATCCCAGCTTAAATCCTTTTCCTTTTCGGTCTCCTTTTCCAATCACAATATAATGAAGAAGGTGTAGACAAGGCTGAGGTGGGTGCTGTAACATTCAGCTTGTCCACTTCCAAGACCCCATCCAGCTCCATAGCCCAGAACTTCAGGATTTGGGGAATACAGGTGCATCACTTAAGTCCCGGATCCTGTTCCTCCTTCTTAGTTTGTGATTTGCTGGCTGCTGCAGTGAATGATGGGCCCAACACAAGCTTTAACGAGGAAAAAGTGGGAGAAGTTGGTGTTGACCAAGATACAAAACAAAATCCATTTACAATAGTAATGGGCTCCCTTCAAAGAAACAAACCATTCTTCCTGCTAATGCTTTCCCTGACAGTTTCCCTCGGAGCTTTGTTATTCATTCTTCTCACCATCAATAAACAAGAACTGTTGGTTGCATATGAAACAGCTGGTATTTTTCTTCTAAACCACTGTGCTCTGTTCAGTAAGGGGCACGCATTCTCTCCACCTGTTCTGATGGTCATTGGTATTATTAAAGGAATAAAAAACTTTCCACTCGGGTTTATTCAGAGAGTCAACATCTGATTTTACATGGAACTCTTTAAAGGGAAAAGAGCCACATGGCCTGAAGCACTTCTAGCGTAGGGTGTGGAAGTATTTGATGTCCGGGTGCTGGTTCTTAAAAGAATGCTGTTTTGAAATGTGCAGTGAAGTCAGGGAAAGAGATCCAAAGAAAGTTCCCGTTGAGACAAAATCAGTTCAACCCCAGCTCCCCAAATACTTCCTCTTGGACCAAGGTCACCTTGGCTCTATGCCCACCGTGTGGGACCAGAGTCCCCGGGAGGCCCAGCCTTGCCGGCTGCAGTGATGTGTGAGCAGGAGACTCCAGTCGGGGCAGAAGGGCAGGAGGAGAGCCATTCCCTCGATGGCGATCGGGGGTCTGGAGGTAGTAGGTAAAGGGGACATCCCCTCTACTCTGCGAAGGTCTGACAATTGAATCTGCAGAAACAAACGGAAAACAGATTAATAGAAGAACAGACACACACATTTGTTGATTATATGAGCGCACGAGAGTCACGTGGAGTAAGAAATTCAAAGGTGCCTTGGACTGGATATGGTTTGAGGGTCCCCCCCCAGCTCCCTTGTTGGTCCCTAGTGTGGTCACCTGGGAGTTGATGAGATCTTTAAGAGGTGCCATTTAGGCCATCGAGATTGCTGCCCTTAGAAGGAATTAGTGTGGCTTTCATGGGACTTTGATGAGTTCTCCCCAGAGGGCTCCCCAGGTCTCCGACTTCCTGTCTCACTGTGTGATCCCCCCTCTGCCCGCATGCTTCACTGATGCCACCCGCCTTGGCCGCATCAGAACAGAGCGACGCTGGCGCTGTACGCAGGTATTTTACAAGAGTAGCAAAAAACGGACCAACACGAAGGGTCAGCAGGTCGAAACTTCAATAGCCTCTGCATAGGACAGAGGAAAGTGGGCGCTCTGGGCAAATTCAGAGGAAAAGCAAATGATTTTTAGAGGCCATAAAGGGCCGGAAAGAAGAGACAATAGCTGGGGACAAAGTCACAGGGGCTCTGAGCGTGGTGTTGGACTCAGTCTCTCCTTGTGCCAATTGCTCCCTTGTTAATGTAGATTGCAGGGAGAGGGTCCCAGGAACTTCCCTAATAGGACCAGGAAAACTCAGAGGAAGCCCCTCCCTGCATGTCTGGAGAGAAAGAGGATCCCCAGGCAGCGGGCAGGGAAGGTCACCTTCAGGCTGTTTGCAGCTCTGCACACAACAGGCCAAAGTGCCACATGTCCGGGTGTCGTTTGCTGAGTCCCAATAGCGTTCTGCAAGAGTGGGTATCATCCAGGCCTTCGCCCTTCCCGAGGAGCCCACAGCCAAATACAAGGTCACCAGCCCCGGTGCAGGACTGGGGTGAGGGGAGTATTGCCTAACACTTGTGAGGTTGCCCACAAACTCAGCACCCAAGATGAGTCATGTTTGATTGTTTAAAAAAATTAAAATTAGGGCTAGGGCAGTGGCTCCACGGTTATGGTGCTTGCCTGGCATGCACCACGTACACAACAAAGCGTTGGAGCAATGAAAGCCACATGAAAAATTAAATAAAATTGATTTTCTCTTTCTCTCTCTCTCTCTCTCACTGTCCCTCTCTTTTAAAAAAAAAAAATTAATGCAGAGGCATGCACCTGTAATCCCCGCTATTCAAGGGCAGAACGATAGCAAGCTTGAGATCAGCCTGGGCAATTTAGCCAAAACATGTCTCAAAAATAAAATAAGAAGGGCTTGAGATGTTTCTCAGTGGTAGAGGGTTCCTGTATTCAATCCTCAGTTAAAAAAAAATACATGAATAAGCAATCAAAATTTAAAAGAAAGGAAGGGCCTACAGCCAGGCACAGTGGCACACACCTGTAATCCCAGCAGCTATGGAGGCTGAGGAAGGAGGATCACAATTTCAAAGCTAGCATTAGCCACATAGGCCCCGTCACAAAATAAAATATTAAAAGGACTGGGGATGTGACTCAGTGGTTAAGCACCCCTGGGTTCAATCCCTGGTACGAACAACAACAAAAAAAAATCTATACATGGCTTTGCTCATTGCTCAGCTACATTGGAACCTGAGGCAAAAAGAATTTTGTCTTTATTTAAAATTTTGAGACCTCTACAGCAAAAATGATCAGACATTGAAGAATGAAATCCAAGATAACCTGAGAAGATGGAAAGACATTCAGATGGAAAGATGTTCCATGCTCTCGGTTAGACAGAATTAATATAATAAAAATGGTCATTTTGCAAACAGCTCTGTATAAGTTCAACGCAATCCCCATCAAGATTCCAGTGTTGTTCTTTATAGATATAGAAAAAGCAATTCTCAAATTCATTTGGAACAAGAAGAAACCCAGAATAGCCAGAACATTACTGAGCAAGAAAGACAAAACAGGTGGTTTGCAATACCAGATCTAAAACTATACTATAGAGCTGTAGTAACAAAAACAGCATGGTACTCTCAAGATAGGAATGAAGACCAATGGAATAGAAGACCCTGAAACAAACCCACAAATCTTTAAGCACCTGATCTTTGACAAAGGGAGGGGACAGAATATAACGGGGAGGAGAGACAGCCCATTCAACAAATGGTGCTGGACAAAGTGGTCAGCCACTTGCAGAAAGTTGAAATTAGACCCTTATCTTTTACCTTGAACGAAAATCAAATCAAAATGGATCAAGGAACTAGGAATTAAACCAGATATCTTGCAACTGCTGGAAGAAAAGTTAGGACCAACACTCCAATATTTGGGAGTAGGCAAAGATTTTCTCAATATGTCTCCTAAACTGAAAGAAGTAAAGTCAAAAATCAATGAGTGGGATGCCATAAAGCTAAAAAGCTTTTGCACAACCAAGGAAATGATCAAAATTGTCAAGAGACTTCCTACAGAATTAGAGAGAATCATGGCCTGTGATTCTTCTGACAAGGGACTAATATCCATAATTAACAAAATCTTCAAATATCTCAACCTCAAAAACATAAACAACCCAATCAATAAATGGGCCAAAGAGCTAAACAGAAACTTCTCAACAAAGGACATTGAACGGCCAATGAATACATGAGAAAGTGTTGTAAATCACTAGTAATCAGAGAAATGCAGATGAAAACTACATTAAGATTTCACCTCACAC
>PVKS010051447.1:0-11142 GCA_004027875.1 Aplodontia rufa | reverse complement strand
TCAGGAAGGTGGGCATTAGTTAAGAAATGGACAGGGGTCCTGGTGTCCATCATGGTCCTCAAGAACCCCACAGATCAGCCTGACAAGGTGAGCCCACTTAGCTCTCATGACGCTGTCCTGTCCCTCTTTAGACTTGGTTTTCATAGAACACATTGACCAGTTAGCACAGAGGACGGTGACATAGAGATGAGGCACATGTCCAGTGAGAAAGCTCAGCCTGGGGGACCATCCTGGAGGACCTTGTGATCTGTTGCTCAACAAGTCCCTGAGCACCACGTGCTGGTGCATGGGTGAGGAGCCTCAGAGGTCTGCCATGGGCCCTGGATTCTTGACTCTCCCACGTCCCTCAGCCTGACCAATCACTCTCTATGTTCCACAATGCACCACCAATTCCAGGAGCAGAGGGAGCATCTGTGCAGATCTAGGACCCAGTGAAAGAAAGATGGACGTGTGAGCCCAGGTCTGTCCCAGATTCCTATGTGCTTTCTCCTGCTGTCCCTGGGACCAGGCAGGGAGTTTTTGCAAGAGTAGGAAACCCTCATGTTTCATAGTAGAGCAGCTTCCCCTAGTGCCCCTCAGCCCCCCACAAGGGCACTTCCTGATGTGAGGTGGAGGTGGAAGAGATTGGGGACAGGTCTAGTGTGGGTGACTAAGAATGGAGCTTGCTCTAAGCATCAGGGTTTCCCTCCAAGAATGGCCAGGAGTGGGAAGGTGAGGACTCAGGAGGGTGACAGGGAGTGGGCAAGGGGTGGACCATATGCTGAGCAGGGTCTGTGCCTGGGCCCCCCACTGGGGTAGGAGAATCTGTGTTTCTGAAAACACCTTACACTCAGGATAGGTGAGGCCTCTTAGGCTCCTCCTACCCTGGTCCAGGGAATGGATTCTTCCTGAGGATAGTGACCAGAACCACCAGCCCAGGACCCCAGAATCTACCCCTAGCCTTTCCTGTTTCAGGACTTTGTCACCTTGGTCACTTGTCTCCCTGCTGGATCTGATGTCATCTTGTGGGCATGGCCCTGTGGGCACAGGGTGGATATGGAATCGCTGGACTTCTCCTACATGAGACCTTGTGTTACACGGGTCACTGTGTGATGAGGACAGAGAGAGGGGTGGTACTGGGTGCTGAAAAACTGTAGGGCACTCTATGCTATGGAACTGGGCTCATGTGAGGTTATAGTATCCACCCTGTAGCTCAGGATGAGGGTCCTGACCTAAGCACAGCTTGACAAGGACAACCTGAAGATGGTGTTGATGGTACAGAGTCAGAGCTTGGGATGTTCAACAGAAGATCAGGACTAATTTAAACCCCAAGGTGAAATCTACCAAAATCAAACAGCATAAGACAGAATATGAAGCCTGTTTAAAATTCCTTCTACTAGAATGTGCTACAAGGTCTGTGAGGTCACTTCCTGCTGGCCAGTCCCTCTGTTTCTGCAGCAGGAAATCCCTTTAGCTCAGCTTCTGTGCAGGTTGGAGATCCACAGTCACCCCGGTCCTCAGTGGTCCCATGTCCAGCACTGGAGGTTCCCTGCTCACAGATGAGATCCAGCCCACCCTGGAGACCCCAGAGTGTGAACATCACAGGCTTTTCACAGCCTGGCTGAGCCCATTAGTCCAAGAAGAGTCTCCAGAGCAGGTGAGAGCCTCTGAGTTCCATTGTTCCTGTTCTTGTGCTGCCAGGAACACAGTGATGGGCTCCAAGGTCACTACATTATCCCCCTGCCTCCTGTCCAGGAGCGACCTTCCTGTTTGGCCACAATCACGGCATGGGACTGGAAAGATTCATCTTGTGTTCCCAGATCACATGGTCTAGACAGAATCCTGCAGGGTCAACCACAGCAGCAGTCACCTGTCCCCAACTGGATTCTTCCCTCAAATCACTGCCTTTCCCTCAGATGTGGCAGTAGTTGCTCAGCCTGGGCCCCTCAGTGCATGAATTCAACTACCCAAGGACTCCCACCTCCATCTTAGACTCTGGAGGGGCCATGTCCAGGAGGGGACTTTCCTCCATGACCTCTGCTGCCTCCCTTTCCAGCCACACCAGGGCCCAGGAGGTGGTGGATTTGGGACACATTGCAGGACAGGATGCAGGAGCTGAGTTAAGCTGCAATGTAAGCAGGATGTGGTTGCAGGGAGCCCATTTCACACTCTGCAGGGCTCCCTGCCTCCTCCCACACAGCAAGGGGACCAGCTTCTTCTCAGCTGAACAAGAGGCAAGGGTGGGAAGCTGTCAGATGAGACCTGGGTGCACACAGCCCTCTCCAAGGCCCCACTCACCCCTGGCTCACCAGGTCCCTGTGCACATGGCGAGCTTAGTGTGGCCACTTCTGCACCATGTGGAGACATTTGATAGATCTCACGGTGTTTCTTGGGGTCTTTTCAGGATTCAGTTTATACTGTGCACATTCTGCACCATGGTGATCAGTGTTCTCATATTGATCCTGTATAAGTCACACAGATACTCTTTATTCATTACTTACATCCTCTTCATCAATAATTACAGAATAGTAAATGTTGGTTGTTCTTGATCCGCTCCACGTCCACCACACCCTAGGGGTTTGTTTCTCCATCCGTGGGAATGTGCAGCCTCAGGAACCTGGGTCCATGCTCTGCTCTATTCTCCAGAGAAGCTGACACCAAGCTTCCCCCTGGAGTTAAAGATCCCCAGCAGACGCCACCTGTCACTGTACACTCTGTGGATGTGGGGGACACCAGGTCACTGCAATCAGGGACACCAGGGAGCTGGTTACTGGGTGGCCTTACCTTCCTTCTGTGTCTCCACGCTCTCAGCAGTCATAGTAATAATGACAATGACCACCTCACTCTCCTCCTTCTGTCCCCTTCTCTTCTGTGTTGTGAGGAGGAGAGAATGGCCACAGCAACCAGGCACCTTTTCCAGGAGCTGGGATTCTATAGTCAGCAAAACCTCCTAATGTCCCTTCCCCATGGAGTGTAAATGCAGAAGCAGAAGGAAAAAGAAAAATGATCAAATATTTCTAACAAGATTCAGTTGGACAAATGGAAAACTTTGACCTAGAGATCTGGAATGTCAACAGTATTTAAAAATACATCAGATATCACTGTCCTCTCTTCTAATGAAGCACTGTTTATTCATTCATTCACTTACTGTTTGATGAGCAAGTTAAGAACAGACCAGTGAGAATGGACTCACATTATGAAGATCAGGAAATAAAATATTCTTCAGCACAGGAGCAGAGTCTAAGTTAATACAGATATGTTCCTGCTGTGTGCAAATGTATTGACCAGGAAGAAAATGAACAGTTAACATAAGACACGCCCTCCTGAGTTCACCTGGAGAAATCAAGTTTGCAGAGGGTTCACAGTGAAAATCAGTGCTAGAGTGGAAGGGTGAAAAGGGATCTCATGACAACAGAGGGAGAGCAGGAGGAAGAGGAAAGGGAGGTGCTTAGGCAGCTTCTCTGTTGCTCTGACTGAAAGCTCTGACAAGAACAACTGTAGAAGGAAACGTTTATTTGGGGGCTCAAGGTGCCATAGGTGTCAGTCCATAGAAGGATGACTCCACTCCTCATGGTCGAGGTGACACAGAACAGCATGGCAGAGGACTGTGGCAGAGGGTAGCAGCTCACATGATGATTGGGAAGGAGGGAGACAGAGAGCAAGAGAAGGAGAGAGGGAGAGAGAGAGAAATAGAAAGAGAGAGAGAGAGAGAGAGAGCCAGAGAGGAAGAGAGACTCCATTGACCAGATACAAATTTATACCCTAAAGTCACCCACCCAGTGACCACCTTCTCCAGCCACACCCTACCCACCTTCAATAACCATTCGGTTGATCCGTATCAGTGGATTGATTCACTGATTGGGTTAAGGTTCTCATAACCCAATAATTTCCCTAAAATGCCTCCTTGATTGTTTAGCACATGAACTTGTGGGGTATACCAGATATCCAAACCATAACAGGAGGGGAGGGAGCAGGACAGGAAAGAGATGGGCTGGGCATGGATTGCAGCCAGTTTTATTGTGTGCACCTATGAGAACGTCCAGGAGTCCCCATTGGGTGTAACTGAATACACTGGTAGAAATCTAGAGAGAACATCAATGCAGCGAAGGCCTGTCACCAGGAGCACCTGCCCCCACTGCAGCAGTGGGTCAAAAAACATAGCTGGAGACCCAGTTGTGTAGTAGATTGCAACTGGAGTAGTGGAAGAGGCATCCACTACCCCTGGAAAGGTCATGGGAAAGAGATGCCAGGTGTCCCCAGTCCAAGGGCAGCTCTTCTTGTCCCTCTGCTAAATGGGGTAGAATCTGATCCAGTGCTTATTTGAAATACAAGACTGTTTAGCTTTGCAGGGGAAAATGGACTTGGGAGGAGGTGACGAGGCAGGAGATGGAGGCTTGGCAGGAGAACTGGCCTGGGGAGAGGACACAGAGGCATGGGCAGGTGGATGCAGGTGGAAGTGAAGTGTGGAGGAGAACAGATACTTTCAAGTCATTGGCCTGGGGAGTGGTGGGCTTCAGAGTGTAGAGAGAACGTTGGTGACAGATCCTAGTGCTCTGCCTCAGTGCTGTGTGGAGGAGGAGTTTCCTCTTTCCTGAAATCCTCAGGCTCCTGGGAGCTGCAGGTGAGGATTCTGGCAGCTGGAGCGTGAGGATTCCTGTCCACCCTGAAGTTATGTTTCCTAAAGGAGCATGCTAGGTGGAGTCTCCTTTACCACAGTGCTGTTGACCTTGGCCCCCATCTAAGCAGCACCCAGAAGCCAGGATCCAGTTCCTGCCATGGAGCACTGCTGCTAAAGCCCACGTGTACACCATGCCCTGTCTCCTTCCCCAACTCCACCTGGCCTCCCTATCTTGAGTTGGCCTCAGCTAGTTCTAAAGTTCCCATTGGATTGGTGGATGCAGACTTGCAGTCTGTCCCTGGCCCACCAGCTGCGGAAATAAAGCTCCATCTCCTGCTTTGAGCTCAAGTCAGTGATTTATTACAATCTTGACCATAGCACCACAAATCTGCACCCTACAACAGAAACTTTGCCACAACACAGTTTCTAACCTTACCCTTGGGCTCCCCCAAACACCAGTGTGCAGATTCCATGTTATTCCTAGAGAAAACAGAAAGTATCATTTGAAGAAGCGCAAAGGGTCTCAGCACTGGAGTTGGTCACTGAAGTGGATCTGACCTCTGTCCATTTATTCTGTTGCTTCAACCAGATGATGTACTGAGCTGAAGAAACTGAGACACGATAGCTCCTATCAGCAATGCTATAGTTACCAAGCAGCAGGGTGAATTACACCAGAGCGAGGGAGCACTGTAGAAGTGTTGAGGATGAGGAAAGAAGGGGACTCGTGGGTATTGTCCACTGCACTGGGGGCAGGTTGGGTGATTTAATGGAGGAAGACTTCTCCATGCCGACCTTCCCAGACATGCCCTGTACTCAACCATGTAGCTCAGCTCAACATTCCCAGCTCACAGCCACCCCTGTGCCCAGGTTTTATTCAAGAAACTCTCGGATTGTCAGATTCATAGCCAAGCATCTGCTTCTCTGAGTGGTGCCTGATTCTTCTTCAGGTCACCTCCTGGCTGATCTTGGGTCCTTCTCTTACTGTACTGAGCCTGAAACAGCAAAACCACCAGGACCAAGCCAACCACACACATCCAGATGAGATTCTCCTCCACTGTGTAATCCTGGAGAGGTGAAACTCGGATGTGGACACAGACATCAGAGGTCAGGGCAGATCCAGTTCATCCCAGGATCCCAGCTTATCCCCCCAGGCCAATCACCTCATCTGGGCAGGACAGGACTTGAACCTCAGAGTCCAGATCTGAGAAGTTTCCTGACTCACTGTTGTGGGGTCTGCTCTGTTCTGTGGTGGGTGGTGGTCTCAACTTTATCTGAAAACCAAGAAATACAGGTGTTGGTGAGGACTTGGGGAGCCTGGTCCTCCTGTCTCCACCTCCTCAGGTATATTCTCCTCTCGTGACTGCATGGAGAGACTGCTGAGCCCTTCCCTGCTTGGGGTGCCCTCTGGCCTCATGTATGTTTTTTCATTGAGTTCCCTTTCCTGAGTCACCATGGAAAGCCTTTTTCTGGGCCCAGATACCAGGTCAATGACCTGTTCCACTCCTATGTAATCAAGCCCTCATGCCCTCCGTCCAATCTGGACATGAGACCCCATGAGCTTTCTCCTGGAGGTGACTTTGCACTGATTTACCCCCTGAGGAACCAGCTTCAGGGTGAGGGGCTGTCCTCAGGCTCCTGAGCCTCAGGAGCACAAACCACTCAGGGTCACCACCCACTCTCAGCTCCTGCAGGGTCACCTGCTGCTACGCCATCCACGCACGCTGCAGGAACCGGTGTATACAGTAGGCCTCATCTTCTCACATGCACACATGCACTAAACCTAACATGAGTTTATTTAAATATGCATTTTCCAAGGGTGGTGGAAGCTCATGGTCATGAAGAAGATGCTCAGGTTTCTGGAGTGTGACTGCCATTACATGGACCAACCAGAGAGAGGATCATGCACATTGGGTGAGAACAAGTCAGACGGAAGACGATAAGCCATAGACCATGTGTGTGTGCACATGTACATATGAGCACACAAACATATGTATATGTTGTTCATCTACGTATCCATGATCCATCACTAGAACCATAGAGGTGAGTGCTGCAAGCACAGCCGAGTGTGTACACAAACACACAACACCAGGCAGTAGGCAGGAGGGGATGTGTCTGTTCTGCATGTGGCATGGTGAAGGTCACCTTTGGAGAGGGCATTGGAGCTGACCAGCCAAGGAGCCGCGTGAAAGCCCTTCTCTCTGATGGACACTCTGGCTTGTTCTGTCACTGTCTCCCTCAGTCTCTCAGCTCTGCTCTCACTGTGTTCCATCTCTGTGTCAATGGGCTGAGGAACCCTGGCATCCCTCCCCCATTCAGCCACCAGGATGTCCCCTGGGGACATGCTTCAGATCTTGAGTCATTGAAATGAAAGGCTGGGGCTTCCTCAGCTGAGACCAGGAGCTCTAGGAGTCGCTGGCTTCTGACCACAGCTGAGAGGTTCTCCAGCAATAGCTGTAACATGAGAATGTTTACCTGTTGCCAGAGGTCATGGGGACCACAAGGAACAGGGCCTGGGATTGCCCAATGTACATATGCTGTGAGTCTAGATTCCTGGTACCTTGTCTTCTCCTGCCTTGATCAAACCTGCCAAATGCCAGCACTGAGCCACACTGGAGGGTCATGGTCCCTATCTGAAGTCACCACAGGGCTTGACAGGGCTGAGAGAATGGGTTTGCCATAGGATCCCAGGAAAGGAGGCTAAACGAGCTCCCACCTCCCACACCATCCCCCTGATTTGCTGTAAGGGGACCCCAGGGAGCAGACCCCCTTCCTGAGGGTTGAGATTGGGGCTGGGAACCCTGAGTGTCCTCTCACCTGTTACCACCAGGTCCCATAAGTCACTGTGCTCTGAGCATCCATCAGGGCTATGGTAGTACCCGTGATATCTCCCTGAAAACTGCTCTTCCAATGGAGGAAGAAGCTGCTTGTGCATTCTGTAATACAGATGAGCTTTGAAATCTGCTCAGTGAAGGAGGAAGACACACAATACCGTAGAGCATAGTAGTCTACCCACATGACACACCAGGAGCAGAGAAATACAGATGCAGAAAGCAGGATCTGGGGAGTGGGGGATGTGGGGTGGATGCTTAAAAGCAACTGGGTTCTCTTTGGGGGTGAAATATTGGGAACTAAACACAGGTGGAGTCAGCGTGACGCTGTGCGTATGCTCAATGTCACTGGATTGTGCCTTTAGAATGTTGAGTGGCTAAATTCATTACATAAATTATAGTTCAATATGAAAAAAGAGAAGAATGATGATGCCATATAGATCCCTTATATCACAGGGAGTCACCCCAGTCCAGTGGTTTCTGGGTGAAGTAGGATTCCCAGCAAATGAGTCAAGGCTGACCTGCCGCAGTGCTCAGGCAGCATCCCATTGATGAAATTTCCACCACCAGATGCAAGTGAGAGTTTGGCTGAGTGTAGAATTCAGGTGGCTCTCCAGCATCCTTGAAGTCTGCAAGTCTTTCTGCTCCTCTCCCAAGTTGAAAAGTAAACAGGGAAAAGAGCAGTGTTCCCCAGAGTAGGAGAAGGGGAAAGAGTTGAAGAGGCAGTTAGGTTTGTCAGTTTTATAGGAGGCTCTCTCTTCAACTGGCTTATCCTCTCCCTTTCCTCAAATCTAGGACAGGGGTGCAGGGAAATCCTGGTTGGGTCCAGGCTTTTGTTTGTGCCTCAGGCATCAATAGAAAGAATGTGGTTAGCAGAAGGGAGCATCTGGACCCACCTTGCCAGACCCTTCCTACTAGCATTGAGGGATGTCAAATTTATATTAAAGCAAAAGAACCAGTTTTCTCTTGACTGACTTGAACATTCTAACTATTCTATTGCCTAACTTTTCCTCCTGTCTCAATAAGATGTGAATCTGTGAGTGGATTAACCCACTAATGAGCTCAGAGCCCTCATGATCCCACCACCTCTCAAAGGCGGACATCACTGGGAACAAAGTCTTCAATGTGTGACCTCTGGGGGACATTTTAGATCCAAATATCATCATATTTCTTCTAGCAGTTGTATGGTAGCTGGTTTAATTCCTAGTTCCTTGATCCATTTCAATTTGATTTTTGTGCAAGGTGAGAGATAGGGACCTAATTTCAACTTTCTGCAGGTGGCTGTCCAGTTTATCCAGCACCATTTGTTCAAAAGACTCTCATTCCTCCATGTTATATTTTGACCCCTTTTGTCAAAGATCAGATTATTTAAAGATTTGTGGTTTTATTTCAGAGTCTTGTATTCTATTTCATTTGTCTTCATTCCTATTTTGATATTAATGCCATGCTGTTTTTCTTACCATAGCTCTATAGTATAGCTTTAGATCTGGTATTGCAAAGCCACCTGTTTCATCTTCCTTGCTCCATAATGTTTTGGCTCTTCTGCGTTTCTTATTGTTCCAAATGAATTTGAGAGTTGCTTTTTCTATATCTGTAAAGAATGACATTGGTATCTTGATGGGGATTGCATTGGATCTATAAAGTGCTTGAGGCAAAATGGCCATTTTAATTATATTGATTCTGCCTAACCAAGAGCATGGGACATCTTTCCATCTTCTCAGGTCTTCTTCAATTTCTGTTTGCAGTGTTCGATAATTTTCCTTGTAGAGGTCTTTTACTTCTCTTGTTAGATTAATTTCAAAATATTTCATTATTTTAGAGGATATTGTGAATGGGAGCAATTTCCTGATTTCTTCTTCTGTCCTAATATTGTTAGTGTATAGGAAAGCTATTAATTTATGGGTATTGATCTTGTAGCCAGATACTTTGCCAAAACTGTTTATAAGCTCAAGCAGTTTTCTGGTGGAGTTTTTTGGATCTTAAAGATATAGGATCATGTCATCAGTAAAAAGCGATAATTTGAATTCCTCCCTTCCTATTCTTATGCCTTTGATTTCCTTCTCTTGCCTGATTGCTCCAGCCAGGATCTCGAGGACTATGTTGAATAAAAGTGGTGAGAGAGGGAGCCTTGTCTTATTACTGAGTTTAGTGGAAATGGTTCAACTTTCCTCCGTTTAGCATTATATTAGCTGATGGTTTGTCATATGTGGCCTTCACAAAGGTAAGATAAGTTCCTTTTTTATTGAGAAATTTATTTTTCAACAACCATACAAATTTTTAACAAAATAATATAAAATGTGTATAGATTCTGGTTATTAGATTTACCCCCAGGAGTGCCCCCCCCAATCACCCACCCTTATCCCTCCCTTCCCCTTCCCACAATATCTCTAAAAAAGTATTAGGTTGTATAACATTACACCTTATCTGGATTTAACACATTAAATTATTCTTCCTTTTGTAGAGATTAGAGTTGAAGCATAAGCTTATTTGTTAGGGGTCTCTCCTGATTTTTAATGTAGACACTCAGTGCTATAAATTTTCCCTTTAAGAATGCATTATGCTGTCCCAGAGATTTCGAATTTTGTGTCTTCATTCTGATTCTTTTTCAAGAATTTCTTAATTTCTATTCTCATATCTTTTTGGACCCACTCTTCATTTAATAGCATGTTATTCAATCTCCATGTATATGTGTCTTTTTTGAGATGGATTTTGCTGTTAATTAGTAGGGTCATGGCATCATGATGTGATAGGACACATGGAATAGTATCTACTTTATTATATTTGCTGAGTTTTTCTTTGTGAACTAGAATATGATCTATTTTGGAGAAGGATCCATGTGCTACTGAGAAGAAGCTATATTCTGCCAATTTGTGGTGGAATATTCTGTAGCTGTTGTTAACTATTTGATTTATGGTGTTGTTTAGACTAGAGATATATTTATTGTTTACATTTTTTGTTTGTTTTTGCTTTGACAATCTCTCTATTGGTGATAGAGGAGTATTATAGTCTCCCAGTACTATTGCGTTGAGGTCCACAAGTAGTTATGTCAAGGAATAATGCTTCCACATAATTGGGGGCCTTGGTGTTGGGAGAGTACATATTTACTATGGTTATATCTCCCTGCTCTATTGTTCCCTTTGCTAGGTTATAGTGGCCTTCTTTATCTCTTCTGATTAATTTGTTTTTGAAAACCACTTTGTCGAAAATAAGAATTCCAACTCCACCTTGCTTTCTTGGGCTGTATGTCTGGTAGAATTTTTTTTTTACATCCTTTCACTCTTAATCTGTGGGTGTCATTGGTTGTAAGGTGGGTTTCCTGTAAGCAGCATATTCTTGGGTTTTGTGTTTTGATCCAAACTGCTAGTCTGTGTCTTTTGATTGGTGCATGAGACCATTCAAATTCAGTGTTAGAATAGTTAGGTGGATGTGGTTCATAGTCATTGCTTTATTAGTTCTATGATGTCTTGGTTGTCTATTGATAGTATGTACCTTTATTGAAGTTCCTCTGTTTGTGGGTTTTGAGGAATGTTTGATTGATCTTCTATCAGGAGTTTATCTTTGAGGATTCTTTGTAATGCTGGTTTTCTGTTCACAAATGCTGCAAGTTTGATCTTACCGTTGATAGTTCTTATTCCCCCCTCAAATGTGAAGCTGAGTTTTGCTGGGGGTAGTATTCTTGGCAACATGCTGCATTCATTCAGCCATTGAAAGATCTCC
>PVKS010051446.1:0-11141 GCA_004027875.1 Aplodontia rufa | reverse complement strand
ATCCCATAATGCTCACAGTTGCTAAATATGATCTAACCATATGAACTTGAATTTCCCTCTTACGAAGTCATCATGTGCTCTTTTTTCATTGCTCCATGTCCCTCTTGACTAGTTCATTCCTAAATTTTCAAATATCAGCGAAACTTCACTTCTGCAGGAAACACCTTCCAGGATGGATTATGACTTGAGGTTTTATACTTTCAAAAATATATTTCTTTTTGAGTCTTTACACCTTCATCACTGCAAAATTAAATGTAACATTTAGATATTAAGTGTATATATAATATATGAGTTTAGTTATTAATGAGATGAACCGATTGTTGTACTCCAGAGGAACACACTACAGTCTATCAGATCATGAGCTCTAAGTCTCGGTCTCATCATTGGAGCTCCGTGCTCAAAAATATTTGTCAAATGAGTTGAACTTTAGTTTCATCCTGTACACCACACTCCTGCCCTGGTTTGTGGTTCTTCCAGTCAGTTATCTGGAGGATAAACTAGCGGAGCTAAAGCAATGTTGCACGCAAGGTAATCCACCCATCCCCCAGTTTATACAACACTGGGAAGGCAATAGTAGAGGTAAGTTGAGTATTAGCCTGGTTTTGTTGCTATAGTAAAATTCCTGATTCAGGAGAACTGTAAAGTAATAGAGCGTTTTCTATAGCTCACAGGTCTGGAGGCTGGATAGCTAAGATCAGGCAGCCCCCCTGGTCTATAGCGGGCTGTCAGAATGGTAGGAGGGCTTGGGGCAGGAAGAAATCACACGGGAAAGAATAAGCCAGAGAGGGATTCTGGAGTGAGACCCAGGATTTTGTCACAAAGTACTATTATAAGAATCATCTCCCTGAGGCTTGCACTCCCTCTGAGAGCAGTACCCCACTGATCCAAGGACATCCCCACCTCAGAAAGTCCCCACACCACCCAAGCCTCCAACCATGAATCCATGGGGGCCGAACCACTTCCAAAGCCCAGCCCCAGAGAGCACTCCGCACACTCAGAACTAGAAAGCAGGTCTTTAGTTTCCCACTTCTCTAATGTTTTCAGAAATGAAATCCACCCTTCTCCCATTTTCCTATCACCGTTTTTCCGATTGACCTCCTTTCTCCATTTTATAATCCAATATTGTATAAAACCATTTTCTTATTAAGTAAAAAGCAGTTATTATTAAGATTTTCATTCAATTATGTCTACCCAAGCAATGTGAATTAGAAAATTTTTACTTCAAACAATATTCATCAGACCTTTTAATTCTGCCTGTTGAACTTGTTAAACATTTTGGCCCCATGGTTTCAACCCAAAGCTGAAGTTTAGTTCATTAATACAAAAGCATTAAACATAATCGCATCCATATAAATTATGTTCATTACAAGTTTACCATTGCAAATTCCATTAAGGTAGTTTAATTCCTTAGTTTTCTAAACACTATATTTTTCTACTTTTTAGCAAAAGTTGTTTTGAAATTATTATTTTTGTGATTGATTCTCCTCTATATAAAAGAAAGATTTGATTCATCGTAAATTTTCGGGATCAACTCTGTAAACTGTAATTTTTGTCATTATAATTTTTCTGCCCAGTGTTTTGTCTCCAAACTCCTATTTTCCTGTGTCAGATTTTGTTAAGCTTTTCTTCCAGGGTCTAGTCCACAGCAGTTTTTAACATGTATGGCTTAAGGTACTTTAGTGTTTATTGTTTTGCGTAAGATTTAATTTCCCCAGGTGTTTGGAGTTTCAGAGTCACAAAGTCTTGAGTTAGATCATTTCATCTATAATAAATTTTGCACTTTACAAATGTATTCTCTTACAAGACTTATTTTTTGCTGATTATTTCTACCAATTTTCTATTCTGTGTCATTTTGCTTTTGCACCAGGGAAATGAGGTGGCTAAAGATGGTCATCTGTTTAGGTCAGATTGTAAACTCATGAAATTTTAGATGTGGGGGAACCAGATTAGCTCTGATACATATCTCATCCCTCATTTGACATCTGAGGAAATGAGGGTCATGTGATTTGCCTAAAATCACCGAATTTCAGGTTTCTTGGTGTCCAGGACACTTTGAGAGGAAAACATGACAGAGCTCAGAATCTACGCATCCTTTCTAAAGAGATGCTGGCTTTTTTGTTCCTATGGTAACAGAGTGCATTTGAGAGTTTTTGACAAGTGTACCCCCTCTCTGTGCTAGTAGGAAAAAGAGCCATTGAGCTGATCCTTATGGTGATTCAAAACACTTTAGATAGATCCTGTCTCATGCTTTATAAGTTCCTGATTGATTGTGTGGAATTAAGTTATTGGGCAGAGAACCAGCTAATGGAAACACATTGATGAAATCATTTTTGAGGGACATTAAATGGAACTTAAAATAAAACTGAAATGGCTTTATGGATTTTCCAGTCAAACTGTTTATGAACATTTATTGCCGGTAAATTATACTGTGTCAAAGAGGGAATCAGTAGGTATGGTTTTAATAGAAACCTTTTTGAAATAATAAAATTCAGAAGAATGTATTATCCAGGAATGAATAGAACATGAGATGGGGAAATTTGTCCTGATGCATGGTTGTCCTCTGTGCCATTTCTGAGAAAGTGAAATGGTGTGAAAATCAGAAACCTGATAGGGCTTGAGAAGAAGTGGCCTTTTGGAAAAGTATCAATACCTCATTGTACATGTGAATGGTTTTTAGAAGAAGGGTGACAGCGGATTTAGCAAGGGCATCTGCTCAGGTCTCATAAGATGAGTAGGCAAACAGCAACTTACCTAGGGAGACAGAGAAGGCGTGTAGGGCATCCTGTCAAGAGTTGAAGACTGGAGTTCAAATCCCAGCTCTGCTCTTTGTAGGAAAATGTCTAACTTCTCTGAGTCTCAGATACCACATTCATAGTGACAGTTACGAATAGACCCTACCAGATAGGATTAGTTTACTGATCAAATAAAAACCTGGAGTATTCAGTACTGTTTCAAGTTCACAGTAAGTGATTTAAAAGTATTGTTTATGAAATCATCCTGAGAATTGGGATAAGAAGATGGAAAAATAAAGAAACCTTATGCCTAATAGCATTATTTTATTTAGTATCAGCCCCTGATTGCTATGCACTAGAGATCTCAATCTCCCAAGACCATTCTTTAGGAGATGAAGGTGATATGAATATGCCTTCTTTTCAGAGAAGAAAATTGAGCATCAGAGAGGTTAAATGTCATGTCCAAGGTCACTCAACAAATGAAACTTTGATTGCGTTCCCTAAAAAGTCATGTCAGGGGGCTGGAGCAGTGGCTTAGCGATTATGGTTCTTGCCTGGAGGGTGCAAGGACATGGGTTTGAACCCCAGCACCACGTACACAGCAAAGTGTTGGGGCAACAAAGGCCACATGAAAAACTAAATAAAATTGACTCTCTCTCTGTCTCTCTCTCTCTCTCTCTTTCTCTTTCTCTTTCTCTCTCTTTCACTGTCCCTTTGTCTTTTAAAAAAAAAAAGTTGTGTCAGTATGTCTTCTGGTGGGTGGGACATAAGGTTCCCCTTGGCCAAAGTCAAGCAAACCAAAATCAAAGGGTATCTGAGTGGATAATGGGATCTGGGGAAACATGACACTCTTGTCCTTCACTTCCATCCCACATGCAGAACCTGTCAGTCACCTGCCAGTTGTCCCTGTCAGAGCCCAAACCCTAGAGCTTGCTGGCTAGCCTTTCGCCAGTTGCCATTATTGGCCTGGCATTGAAGAGACGAGATACCAAAGTACTGTGAGTACGAGTGGGCTCTTGTGTCATTTGGCTCAATGTGAATCTTTGCACTAGATGTGCCTGAGAACCACGCATTGGTTGGTTTGTTTTGTTTTTCTCCTCTTTCCACAATTTTTATTGGTGCGTTATAGTTGTACATAATAATGGGATTTGTTGTTACATACTTGTACATGCACACAATATAGCAACATAATTGGGCCAATATGTCTCCCCAGCCCTTCATTCCCCTACTCCATGCTCCCCACCTCCCCCCCCCAGTCCCTTTCATCTACTCATCTCCCTTTGATTTTCATAAGTTTCCCTTCCCCACCAGCCCCTGCCTTTCTTTTCCTTTTCCCTTTCTAGTGTCCACATATAATAGAAAACACACAACCTTTACTTTCTCACTATGGCTTACTTTGCTTAACATAATGATCTCAAGTTCCTTCCATCTTCCCGCCAATGTCATAATGTCACCTTTCTTTATGGCTGAATAACACTCCATTGTGTTTATTTTCTTCACCTTTTCTTTATTTATCCATTGATGTGCACCAAGGTTGGTTCCATAATTTGGCTATTGTGAATTGTGCTGCTATAAACATGGGTAGGCGTTTGTCACTATAGTAAGATGACTTTCATTCTTCAGAAGAAATAGAGAGACGTGGTATAGCTGGCTTAAGGAGGGTCCATGCCCAGGCTGTTGAGGAGCTGCCAGTGATTTTCATGGAACTTGTATTAACTTGCAATCCCACCAACAGTGTGAAAGTGTAGCTTTTCCTCCACATCCTCTCCAGCATGTATTATTGCTTGTATTCTTGATGATTACTATTCTGACTGGTGTGAGATGAAATAAATCCAAATGGACTTTTGCTTTGCGTTTTGCTAATAGCTAATTGTCATATATATTCTGGCCATTTATATTTCTTCTTTTGAGAAGTATATAATTTATTTGTCAATTTATTAACTGGGTTATTTTTTGGTATTGAGTTTTTTTAAGTTCTTTATATATTCTAGATACTAATCTGTCAGAAGAGTAGCAAGCGAAGATTTCTCCATTTTGTAGATTCTCTCTTCACATTCGTAATTGTTCCCTTTGTTGTGCAGGAACTTTTTAATTTGATGCTGTCTCATTTGTTACTCTTGGCATTATTTTCTGAGCTCTGGAGTTCCTGCTGAGAAAGTTGTTGCCTATGTCTGTATGTTGGAATGGTTTCCCTATGTGTTCTCCTAATAACTGCATAGCTTTTGGTCTAATTCCTTGGCTTTTGATACATTTCGAGTTGACTTTTGTGCAGAATGAGGGTCTAGTTTCATTCTTTTACATACGGATAACCAATTGTCCCAGAACCCTGTCTTTGCTCCAATGCTTTTTCTGCCATCTTTGTAGATGTGTATGTTTGTCTCTCTGTCTTCTATTCTGTACCACTGGTCTGTGTGTCTGTTTTTATGTCAGTACCATGCAGTTTGTGTTACTGTAGTTCTGCAGTATAATTTGAAGTCAGGATTTTGATGTTTTGATGACTACCGTATTGTGCTATTTTTTTCTTTTTCTTTTCCCTTTTTTTTTCTTGCTTAAAATTGCTTTTGATATTCTGGGTCTCTTATTCTTTCAAATAAATGTTAGGACTGTTTTTTTTTTCCAGTTACGTGAAGATTGCCGTTGATATTTTGATGGAGATGTTGAATATGTTTATTACTCTTGAAAAAATGGCCATTTTAATAATATTAATTCTGCCTGTCCACAAACATGGGAAAGTCCTTCCATCTTCTTGTGTCTTCTTCAGTTTTTTTCTTCTATGTTCCATAGTTTTCATTGTAGAAGTCTTTCACCTCCTTGGTTAGATTTATTCCTAGTTATTTTATTGTTTTGTTTTGTTTTCTTTGAGGCTATTGTGAATAAATTGTCTTCCTGATTTCTTTCTCAGCAGATTCATTATTGATATATAGGAAATCTATTGATTTTTGTACCTTGATTTTATAGCCTTCTGCTTTGTCAGATTTGTTTATTAGCTCTAGCAGTGTTTTGGATCATGTAAGTATAGGATCATATCATTTGCAAACAGTGAAAGCTTGACTTCTTCCTTTCCTATTTTTTTTAAAGAGAGAGAGAGGGACAGTGAGAGAGACAGAGAAAGAGAGAAACAACTTTATTTAGTTTTCACATGGCGTTAGTTGCTCTAACACTTAGTTGTGTATGTGGTGCTGGGGTTTGAATCTAGGTCCTCGTGCTTGCCAGGCAAGCGCCGAAACCACTGAGCCACCGCTCCAGCCCATTCCTTTCCTATTTTTAATCCATTTATTTCCTTCTCTTGCCTAATTGCTGTGGCTAGAATTTCTAGCACTATATTAAATAGGAGTGGTAAAAGTGGACACCCATGTTTGATTCCACAATTTAAAAGAAACGCTTTCAGTTTTTCCCCATTTACTATGATGTTGTTTTTGGATTTTTCAT
This sequence comes from Aplodontia rufa, assembly GCA_004027875.1. Lineage (NCBI taxonomy): Eukaryota > Metazoa > Chordata > Mammalia > Rodentia > Aplodontiidae > Aplodontia > Aplodontia rufa. The sequence goes on along the minus strand of PVKS010051446.1, from coordinate 4,980 downwards.
ATATAACCTTCATGTTGCTGAGATAGGTTCCTTCTGTTCCTAGGTTCTTTTATGTTTGTTTATGAACATATGCTGAATTTTGTCAAAGGATTTCTTTCCATGTATAGAGACAACAAAGTGACTTTTGTCCTTAATTCTGTTTATGTGACAAACTGCATTTATTGATTTGTGTATGTTAAAACATCTTTGCATCTCTGGGATAAAACCAACTTGGTTGTGATGTACAGTCTTCTTAATATGTTGTTGAACATGATTTAATAATGTTTTATTAAGGATTTATGAATCTAAGTTCATCAGGGATATTGTTCTGTAGTTTTCTTTCCTTGATATGTTAATGTTTTTAACCTCAGTCCCCTTATTGATAGAATAAGAGGGTCATTTGGTTTCAAGAGGAGACTATAAGCATTTTATCCCAGTTTACTTTAAGAAAAGTATGTTTTTGTTTAGCCCAAATCGTCTTCCTTTATTAGCATTAAAATAGAATTAGAATTAAAATAATATTTTGGATTATAATTTTAGACACACGCAAAATGAATTGCATTGTGTGAGGAGGTTTATAACAATAAATAAGTAATCCCATAAAAGTTGAAATACCAATTAGATATCAGGACTAGCTTAAGGAACCTAAGGTCAATATGCCTATATTGGATGTACAACTTTGTCTAGTTTAAAGTCTAGCTTAAAAAACTGGATCAACATCTTCAAGATAAATAAAAATCTCAGGTACTGTGTATGCAGTGACAAATGGGTGCTTAGGTCACTTTACAAGTTGAGTGCCACTCTTGGGGCACTGCGCTGGGCTCTAGGGATGTGACAGAGACCAAGCTGAAAAAAAGAACATATGTGCCTATGGGTACAGAAAACTCAAGATCTGCGCTGTGTTTCTCATAGGAGACCATGTTCTTCCTGCTGCCTTTTAGTGACACCTGTAATGAGCTAAATGACCTTATCACAACCCCTTGTACCCTTGAGGTACTTAGGAGGATGACAGAGCTAAGAGCCATCAGTGGCAGCCTAGTGCCTTCTTGAGCCTAGATTAATCAGGTGCAAAACAATTAGCAGACAAGATTTCATCATCATATTTGACTTGTTTGCCCAGTTGAATTTCGGTCTTGTTTTGGTCCCATCCCTTCTTTCTATGCCGCCATTTTTCTGAATAAAATGTTTATCCTGTACTTTTATATATTGAAAATTTGTAAATTGCTTTTGATTTTTATAGAAACTCATGATGCAAGTTTGCCTCGAGTCTCAAAGACTTTAAACTTAAATTTTCGGGCAATCTTGGAACTGTTAAGACTTTTTTTTGTTGTTTGCTTTTGTTTTTAGAGAGAGGGACAATGAGAGAGATACAGAGAGAAATACAGAATCAATTTTATTTGGTTTTTCACATGGCTTTTGTTACTCAGACATTTCATGGTGTATGTGGTGCTGGGGTTTGAACCTGCGTACTCGTGCGTGCCAGGCAAGCACCATAACGGCTAAGCCGCTGCTCCAGCCCCCTATGGAGACTCTTGGACATGAACAAAATGTGTTTCACATTGTGAGATGAGCATAAATTTGGCAGGACCAGGGATAAAACCATATTTAATACATGTTGAATAAAATTACAAAGCTACCTTATAATCTATAATCTAATTCATTCTTATTTAGTTTTATAGAATCCAATAAAGTTAAAATCATAAAGGTGAAATTAATAATTTATGCATAGGAAAACTATGAACATCCTTCTGAAATTTATATCAAAAAAGTTGAGCTTTTAAATGTCCATATTTCAGTGTATTTGAAATGATAGGGTTTGAAATCTTATAAAGGATGTCGAACAGGCTGAGAAAGTTCTCAGTGGCGCTACACTTAATGCCTCTGCCTAAGAAAACTATTAATTTTAAGGGGTTGTTGCAGGGAATCAATGAGCTATAGTGCAGATGAATATAAATGATGGTGTTTACAGTAGTCACTCAAAATGTTAGCTTAGAAACAGCCGTTGTTATTCTTCAAACTATTCCTTTAAGGAATATATGTAGCATGTAGTATTTGTATTGTTTTCTGATTGTACTTGCAGTACAATCTGTTACTCCTATCAAAAAGATTGAATATTTCTACACTTATTACACAAATAAAGAAACCAATTTATTTTCCTGGACTCTTGTACCAGGATAAATCTAGATTTGGAATAATAGAGATGAATGGAAGATTTCTGGACATTTTTAACAATGCAAGAGACTTATAGAAATTCATGCATGAATTAAAAATAGTTAACCTTCCCTTATAGCATCAAAGAAACGCACTATATGTGTAAAACAAACTTATTTACTTCAAAGTACAAGATACTACCTTGGCTGCGGTTACTTTGGTTTTGTTTTGTGATACTTGGGATGGAACGCAGGGTCTCACGCAAGCTACATCTCCAGCCCTTTTAATTTTTTTTAGTTTTGAAACAGAGTCTTAGTGAAAGGCCCATGTTCACCTCAAAATGACAATCCTCTTGCCTCAGTCTCCCGAGTATCTGGGATTACAGGCACACTCCACCACACCAGCTGCCTCAGCGAAATTTAATTGAAAAACAAAAATCTAATATCCAGGGCAAGTCTCTGTGGATAAACTGAGGCTTGCATGAGTGGAAAACACTTTGTCATGCAATCATAATCTTTGATGGCTGGGAAGTTTAGCTGGTGTTGAAATATTGTAAAGACTTATAGCACAGTTAAGAGCTAGTGCTTGATTGGGCGAGGGATCCATGTTAATTCTTGAAGTGTAAAAGCATTGAACTTCAAATGATCGGTCAGGATGCTCCGTGTCCTTGACTCTCCAAGAGAACAGTGTAGAGCTTTATTTACTGGAAAAGTTTACTTGTCATTAGGCAAGTGCCATCTAACCCATTGCTTAGATGTTATGATTTGTGCCCCTCATTGCCTTGAGATGGCTTCAGCTGTTGTATTTCAAAACATTTCCGGTTAGGTGGCTGTTAATAGTTTATGAGAGTCAGACCTTCCAATTTATTTCTGAGCATCATTTTTGTTTTGTTTTTGAAACCAAGATGGAGTTTGCCTCCTGGCCTTGCTCTGATCTCTGCAAGAACACTCTCAAAAGATATTTCTTATTTTTTTTCGAAGGTTGTTTGCATGAGTTGGTTCAATGCTGTCTCATCAGGAGCCCTAAAGCCAGTTATCCTGTTTAGCTACACCCAGTGTGCTGATGATGCCCCTAGGTAATTCCTCCAACATCTCCAACCTCTGCTTGCTTTTCTATTTTGTTTACAGGAGCTGAGGGCACAGTCTTCCCTAAATCCATAGAAACACCTAACGTCAGGGCCGATCCCTTCAAGGAACTAAGGTAAGCTGCTGACTCGCGTTTGCATGGATAAATTGCTCTTACCTTCCTCTGTGCAACAGGCTGATGATTCATATTGAATAAGAAAGACAGAGTCACGATATGAATGCATAAATCAGGAGAGGTGAGAGATTACTTAAGATAACTTACACCCAAAAGAAAGTTTTTCTCTGAGTACTTAAGCATAGTAAGGGCTTGGGGTACGAGGTTGTCTGCTTCACAATTGTGAACTTTAGATTCATTGGTTTGCTGCTTCCTCTCTGTGGTTCAAAAACCGATCCAGTAATTGTTGATCAGCCCAAAGAAAACTGCTTTCTAAAGGAAATTGAAGTCTAAATGCAGTACAGTTTTTCTATATAACAAATGACCTGTTTCTTTGGGTGGAATGTTGGCAGAGCTACACCCTCTGGTATTCCTTGCCCTGGGTTTAATCTTCAAATAGCTATTAGTGTGCTGCTGTAGTGGAGGAAGATTGGAAAGGTGGTATTCTCCGCCGCCAATGTGGAAAACAAGAAACAACAGCAGGCTGGGAGACTAACACAGCTTGAAAACCATTCTAGCCACCAGAGAACGGCCCCCCAAAGTACAGAAAAATGTGGCATGTTGATATAAATCTAACTGTAATCTTTGGGATATAATTATAACCATGAAGAAGTCGGTGATGCATGGCTTTCTTCATTTTGGGCATTTCTTTTACCTAAATCCAGTAATAAGTAACCAAATGACTAAGTAGCTTTGAATAACTGTTTCACGATAGACGCCAACCACAAGCAACTGCATTTGCGTAACACAAGCTGGATCAGCTCTTTCATGTTGCTGCCTGTCCGTGGCTAAAACAGCTACCATCCCTCGGAGCCCAAATGCTGACTCTTACAAAACCCAGAGCATTGTTTTGGAAAGCTTGTTACGTCTTTGTGAACATAAAGAAATAAATTGGGTCAAGAGAAGGGGCAAATGACTGGGGAATGAGATTGTTTTAGGACTTTTAGGTCTGTTTGAGAGAGCTCATTCTGAGTGGGATGTCTCACGTCTGTGATGCAAGATGATGAACTGATGAATAAATGGGTGGCCGGGCCTCTTTCTCTTCCTTTCAACATCCCTTAGCATGAGCAAGTAGCTTACAGAACTGGTTAGTAATTAGTGCTATCAAAAGAAGCTGAACTCTAAATACCATACAGATATTCCCCCCTATGGAATAAGCTTTCATTGCATGGAAGACTTGTGAAATATAACAGGAAAAAAAATTTAGGCTAATTTGATGTATAACAGCAAAATAAATCTTGTATAATTAAAAACAAATCTAACCCATACCCCCTGCCCTGCAAGCAAAAAAACAAACAAACAAAAAAACTCTCAGAATAAAAAAGGTAAAATAGGTGATGATCTGAGTAGACGTTTCACAAAAGAGGCTGGATAAGTGGCCCATGAGTGTTTTTAAAGTGTTCAGCCTCACTAATATCATGTAAAAGCAAATCAAATTGTATCACCCTAGTTAGAATGGAGATAATCAACATTAAAAATAACATGTTGGTAAGGATGTGGAAAAAGGGGAATTCTTATAAAATATAAATTAGTATACTCATTATGGAAAATAATAGGAAGGTTCTTCAAAAAATTAAAAATGGACCTATGACTCAGCTGGATATATAGCCC
>PVKS010051445.1:0-11146 GCA_004027875.1 Aplodontia rufa | reverse complement strand
GGGAAGCCGGCCCCTGGGGAGGTCCAATTCTCACCAGGAGCTGGCAGACATGGGGCCTGAGCATCACTACCACCCACTTCCATAAAAACCCAAAAAAATGTTGTAATGCAGTTCATGGGTTCGCCAAAGGATTTGGGAGGGGTTTCTCTGGCCACATTCCAGAAAGTTCCTAAAGAAGAATGAATGCCCTGTGCCAAGGGCTCATGGGAACACGTTGGGCATAAGGCTGCCAACAGCAATGTCCTTTTAATCTTTCCTGCTCCAGCCAAGCCACCCTTCATTCTTCCACAAAATACCAAAAACTATGATAGAACCACTTTCCTGAGGAGACCCAGGCTTATAGTTCACTGTGGCTGCTGCCCCACACTCACCCGGTCAGGGACTGAGTCAGTTTTTTTTTTTTTTTAAAGAGAGAGAGAAAGTGTGTGTGTGAAAGAGAGAAAGTGTGTGTGTGAGAGAGAGAGAGAGAGAGAGAATCAATTTTGTTTCATTTTTCACGTGGCTTTCATTGCTCTGAGATTTCGTTGTGTGCGTGGTGCTGGGGTTTGAACCTGCGTACTCACGCATGCCAGGCAAGCGCCGCAACCGCTGAGCCACTGCTCCAGCTCCAACTGAGGCAGTTATAACTTCATCAGTCTTGTGAGCTCTGGCTCCAATTTCAGCTGTGCGCACAGAAGATACACACAGGGCACTTAAGCCTTTTCAATACCTACATATACCTGCTCACATCTACATACGATATGCATATAAGGGTATAAAATGCCTGAAATGAAAGACAAGACAAGACTCTCCTTTTCCTTGGTGGAGCTGAAACTACATTGCAATCCTTACACCACTTTCTATCTAGATACTTGACCTTCCTGCCTATCACCTGGTGGACACCCTCAGAATTTGGACATCACTCCTGCCTAGCTGTCCTTGTACCCTCCAGATAACTTCTTTCCTGTCTCTCTATGTCCCTGGTCCACTGGGTTCCCCAGACATGTGCTGGGTGAGGGTGGACATACCCGCTTAGTGTCTCTGTATCTGTCCAGAGCATAAAGCCTAGTGAATGAATGAACCAGGAAGTGACCACACATTCAACTAATGCCTGTATATGAAGAGGAGAGGACACTGGTCCACACCAGGACTCTGGGGATCCAAATCTTCACAGCAATGTTGAGTGGAAACGGTTTGGGTTTGGCGCAACAGAGACCCAGTTGATGGGTCTGGGTCTCTATTGCTCCAAACCCAAGACTGTGGCAGATGAGAGGCAGAGAAATAGCATCCAGAAGAAGATCTAGACTGTTGTGTAGCTCATTCACTAATGCGCTGATCTGTTTGTTCTTAATTCTAGCCTCAAATTCATACTGTAGTGTTATCACTCATGCCTGGTCCTTTGGCTTTACTGAGGCTGAATAAAAATCTTGAATGATAAATTCTTGAATAACAAACGTCAACTATGTTCCCTTCCACTCTGCTTTTCCAATAGTTGCTATAACATGATTGGAGCAAAGGGGACCATGTTAGCTGCTCCCCTACTAAGTTGACTGTCGATGAAGCTGAATACGGATAGACACACTTCTAGCGCAACAATAATGCAAAGTTGAATCTTGATTTTTTTTGTACAAAGCTTTACTTATTACTCATGCTCTTCCCTATTAAATCACTCAAATATTTTGTTTCTAAAACAAAGAATTTGTGAAACAATTGTGGAAATCTCATTAGAGTCGCCTTCAATTCTACAAAGCATGTTTGGGCAATACTAAAATTGTCTTTTCCTCTCTAATTCTGCAAATAGTGTAATTTCAAATATATCAACTATCCTTTCTCCGTTTAGCCAAACATTCAATGAACTACTTTTTTTTTTAAAGTTATTTTTTTTTCTCCTTGGAGAATTGAAATTAACCTCCAAGTTTGTTCTCCTCCAGGGGGTACCGTCAGGTGGAATGTTTTCTTTTGAAGGGGTCAAGGGTCACCTTCCAGCAGGAAGAGGGGGAGGGGCAAGACCAAGATGGAGTCAGGTGACCTTGGGAGAAATCATTTCCTGTCTCTGCTTTTAGAGCCAAAACCATCATTCTTTTGCCTTTCATATTCTTTGTCATTGAATTACAGAGCCCTTTGGCCTCTGTAAAAGCAGGTTTTCTTTTCATTCTTTAACTAAACACAATAATAAATGAAGAGTCCCTGTCTGTGTGGAGTTTGTCCAGGTTCTAGCCTTACCTCTTCTTTTCATTGGCTTCTCTTTCCTCCTGTTTCACTCTTTCCCCTTCCCATCTTGCCCTCCAAAATGAGCCATACAGTCTTAATCAGTCTTATTATTTTTTTTTTAAAGAGAGGGACAGCGAGAGAAAGAGAGAGAGAGACAGAGAGAGAGAAACAATTTTTATTTAGTTTTTCATGTGACTTTCGTTGCTCCTATACGTTGCTGTGTATGTGGTGCTGGGGTTTGAACTTGTGTACTCACGCATGCCAGGCAAGCGCAGTAACCGCCGAGCCCTTAATCAGTCTTAATGACTCTGCCTTTACCTCCTCTCCAAGTCTCCTTCTCTTCAGTTATGCCCTTCGGATATGGGCAATGAGGGACCCTGGGTTTTGGAGGCCCTGCTTGGATCCTACTCTGGCCACGATCCTCCCTACCAAGGCAAGAAGTCTACAGGGTCAAGGTCAGAGACGGCATCCCCACTTCCAGACCATGCTCTGGATGCCTGGCCCCACACATTCCCTGTGTGGAGGACCAAGAGTCTACTTCCCCAGCTTGTCCCCTGGAAGGTAGCCAGATTGCCCTGTGCACCTCTAAGCCCAAAAAGTGGCCATGGGGAGTGCGGATGGACCGTGGAGGTGTGGGTGAGAGGGTCCCACGAGTCGGGGAGGCCCTGTGGCACAGTGCAGAGCCAGGGACAGACAGGCAGTTGGGTGGGCTGGGGAACCCAGGCAGCAGAGCCCCCAGGAGTCTGCATTCGAAGCTGGCCTTTGCCCTTGCTGTGAAGATGTACACTGGCCTGCCAAGGTCAACCAATGCGAGGTGTTTTACTCATTAGCTTTTGAGTTCCATGATAATATTAAACACAAGGCACACGGCATGCACAGCTGCATTTATTCTCTTGACTAGGCCCTCATAGGTGTTAGGGGCAGGACTGTCCCCACCCAACCATTTTCCTGCAGCTCTGCTGTGTGCAATTCACGTGCCATTTTGGCAGAGAACACAGAGCAAAGTTTGGACTTCGGTGTGCTGAGGTCCCTTCTTATCACCCAGGCTTCCTCTGTCCCATCCCTCTTGCTCTGCACCTTCAGTCACTGACAAGTCCTGCTGGCTAATTTGTAAACAAGGAAGGGAAGCTGCCCTGTGTCCCTCAGTGAAGTTTTCATGCAGCTGGGGCGCTCCTGGGTCAGACCCTGCCCTGTGCACAATTTGACTGCAGCAGTAACCACAGACAGACCAGCCACCTCTTTTTTTTCCCCTTTATTGATTTTTTCTCTCTTCCTCACTGTATTATTTCACCCCTCTTTTCTGAAGTGTGTTTCAGACAGGAGAGAGAGGGAGAGAGGGGCTGTGATGGAAGTCGGCCAAGCAAAGACAAGGGGTGGGGGAGCAGTCGGCAATTTCAGTTTGACGCTAATGATTTGTGTACAATTCAAGGTCAGAGAATGATATGTGCGGCTGGCGCACCCACCCACACAAGCACACACAATTTAGTACTTGATTATATCAGCATATAGCGCTAATACATCTCATACTGCCTCGTTCACTTGCCTCTCCAATTAGAAAGAAAACGCGCAGGGCAGGGACCACATGTTAAGCTCCTTTTGTTCCCCACACCCACCACCTTATTAGACACATAATAGGCATTTGATAAATATGTTTTGCTAAAAGAGGCTGCCTCTGTTAATGAAATAAATGTGTTCTTGAGATGTTCTGAATAAAGTGGGTTTCTGTAAATGGAATCTGATTTTCGTTGCACTGGGAAAGTTGCATTGGGAAGACCATGATAAATCCTTTTACAAAGCCAATCATTATCCCATTTCGACTGTCATATATTGGACCTAAATCAGGGATTCTCAGCCTTGGCGTCTATGAACCCCATGTGGCAGGACCCATGCTTGTTGTGGGAAAGCGTGCTTGCCCATATTCTCAAAAGGATGTGCTACTTAAAGAAAGAGAAAAAATGAAAAACTCATGGGCTAGCAGGTCGCATGAAAGTGAGCAAATTTCTAGGAAAATAATCCACCAGCTTGGGAAAGGAGATAAATAATAAACAAAGCTAACATTTGTTGAGCTGTTGATACACACCAAACTCTTGACATGGGCTGTGCTTGAGGTCCTCTCCAAGGTAGCCATTATCATCTCCTTGTAAAGAGGAAGCAGGTGGGGAGACTCACCCCAGGCACAGTTATCAAACACCAAGTGTGAGATTTGAGTCGGGGATGCTTGCTTCCAAATTTAGCAGCTTTTCAGTAAAATAGTTTCTGCATCTCTGATGTCTTGCTTAAAAGAATAATGATAATAATAATTTAAGAGTATATTACTATCCCCCTTTTACAGATGAGAAAACTCAAGTTAAGAAATATACATGAAGGGCTGGAACGGTGGCTGGGGCTGGAGCCGTGGCTCAGGTTATGGTGCTTGCCTGGCATGCTCGAGTATGCGAGTTCAAACCCCAGCACTACGTACACAATAAAGTGTCCGAGGAATGAAGGTCATATGAAAAACTAAATTAAAAAAAATTTAAAAATTGCTTCTCTCTCTCTCTCTCTCTCTCTCTCTGTGTCCTTTTTCTTAAAAAGAAAGAAAGAAAAGAAAAGAAATATACATGAGAGGCTGGGAATACAGCTCAGCAGTAGAGTTCTTGCCTAGCATGTGTAAGACCCTGGGTTCCATCCCCAGCACTGAATTAAAAAAAAAAACATATATATATATAAATTCAAGTATAGCGGATAACTTGGTAAAGACCCTACAGGTTGGAACAAAATGGTCAGTGTTCCAACCTAGGTTTATCCACTCTCTGAGACCAGCACTCTTCACTCTCTTTCCCATGTCCTCAGGGGAAGTTCTATCTTCCCTCTGATGGATACAAAAATCATGCGCTGCATCCTGGTTTCAATATACCACCATCATTTTTCTGAAATTGCATTCGTATTTCTCTAGTGATAAGTCCAATCCTTCAAGCATTTATAAAGCGCTTATAACACAGCTGTGGCTGTGTTAGTTACTGTGAGAACACGTGTGTGTGTGTGTGTATGTGTGTGTGTGTGTGTGTATGTGTGCGCGCGCGCGCACGTGCACGGAAAGCAGCCATACTTTTTAACCAAAATATCAGGTGCTGTTTCTGACTCTGGTTATACTTTGGGCGATTTAGGATACGTGGGATTGTTTAGTCAACTGTGTAAGTCACATACCTAACACCCTGTCCAATCCTGAAGGCAAACTACCTACACATTTTGCAGGAACTCAGAGCAAATACGGTTGACATTGAATGTATACAGGGAAGGGTGGCCACAGGAGCATTTGAGATTCATTTGACATCATGAATTCATCCCATTTAGCTACTCAGCTTGATATTCAGAGAGAAAATTAATATGTGAAAGTGCTGTTAACTCTTTGAAAGAAAATAGTGTTGAAATTAAGGTTTAATATGCAACCTGCAAGAGAGTTTTGTATAGAAGGGAACGAAGGCTAGGATCTGGAATTCTTAAGGCTCTGAGTTCAAATTTACAGGCTCTGTGCCCTTACAGGAAAAGAAAATCACTTGGCCTTTCTAAACCTCAGGCTTTCCACACATAAATGGAGATAAAAAATGTGTAACTTTATATAAAGGAATAGGATGTGCAAAAATAATGCATTAGTAAAACTTCCAAAAAATTCCAAACAGGATAAAGGATACAAACAAATTCTCATTTTCTATGAGCAATAGTGCTGGGTTTGAAAAGAAACTCAATCCTTACCATAAAATCGCACAGGAAAATAATTCTAAAATAAGTCTTTTCCTGTGCATAGACTTATCCAAATTTCCTTCCCAATTTTATTTATTACTGTTGACACTTTATTGCTTAAAATAATCTTGTGTGATCCAGAGGGAGCCACAGCAATGGGTGGGGTGCTCTGAAATGTGCCATGGTCTTTCTTACAACATCAGCCTGAATTATTTCAATCCCACGTCCGTTTGGGAAGCAAGGCCCAGGGAAGATAGATTGAAAAGTTTGATTGATTATGTTCCAATTCTTGCCTCTGTAGTCATTTAGTATACGGAAGGCAAAATTCTTTAAAAATTCTAATTTTCAGAAAAGAAGAGGAGTGTGCTGGCTGCAGTGGCCCTGATGTTGGGAGCCTTGACATTTCTTTCCCAGCTGATAAGCAAACAACCAGATTCCCTGAACGCAGGATCTGTGTTTTCAAGGACCCGAGGAAGTCAGCTTTCTAACAGCAATACGGTTTCTGTTTTTAATATGCAGTTTCCTTCAGTGAAAAACGACAAGGAGGTGACAGTCACTTTAGGGTGCTGCAGACGAGAAGAGAATTCTTTATCTGGAGATAAAGATCCAGGAAGCTGGAGAAGAGGAACATAGTATTGTCTATGTTCTTGCCAACATGATACTGGAAAGCGTTAATTCTCAGACATTTTCAGACTTCCCCACAATCCAAAGGCCTATAGATCAGAGAAACATCAGCACCCATTTGCTCAACCAACAAAAAGCAAAAGGTATTCATTTTTAAAAAATGCACATTTGTCTGATAGGTGGGGATGGAGGAGGGGTGAAGAGACAGACATAAGCACACCAATTTATTTTAACACCTATTACACTCTAGAAGATGAAAAGTGATTCAGGAGCGAAGAGGCTGCTCTCTTGGCAAGGGAAGAAGGAGTAGAAAAAATGAGACCAAAACGTGGCTTCTGATTTTCCAGTGGCTCTCATGCTATTTCACTGTGTCAACTTGGAGGCCACACTGTGCCCTGTTGAACAGCCCTATTTGGACTCAAGCTTTGGGTGCTGGTTGGTGTGCTCACTGTATGACCTTGAACAGACTATTACACTTTATTTACATGCCTGCGTTTCAAGAAGCAGCAATGAAATGGTTCACGTCAACGTACACGAAGGATTCGTGCTTAGCACAGATCTTGGCGCACAAAGTATCTATTCCACAGGTGTAGGAATCAACACATACCTTACTTTGGACCACTTTCTCAACCTTGGAACACTGACGTTTTGAGCTGGATACTTCTTTCTTGTGGGGGCTCTCCTGTGCATTGTAGGATATTTAGCAACATCTCTGTTCTCTACCCACTTGATAGATGCTAGTGCAATCCCAAACTCCCTTTCTTCCCAGTTGCAAAACCAAAAGTATCTTATCTCTAGATGTTGCCAAATGTCCCCTGCGGGGTAGGGGAACAAAATCACCCAGGGTCGAGGACCATGGCTTGGGACCAATGCAAGTTCTAAAAGATGGAGACAACTCCATTCTTTTTGACGCATACTCTGAAGCCCTGCCTGCAGAAGAAATTACGTAACTAGCAGGGGCTCACTTTCCTCATCTTGAGGCCATCAATTCAAGGATCCCTCTTGTTCTAAATTCTGACTTAAAAAATATGTTCTGATCTCTTTCATTTCATCAAGTATTTAAAACGATTTCTTGCTATGAAGAAACTTATATGAGTAATATACCTTCAACCAGAAACCAGGAAATTCTGGTAAGCAGAAAAGAAATATTTATAATTCAATTAGAACCAACTGGGGTTAACATGAGGATGTGAAGAATGAACAGGTTTTCAGATGTGTTTGCAACACATGCATGTGTGTATATGCACAAAGGTGTACATATGCACTCATGTAGCGCACACACATACTCACAAATATTTCTTGTGCGCCTATCATTTTTTCAGTCACCAATTCTAGCCATCTCCAGACCTGGAGCTAGACTCTGTATCCCCGCCGCTCACGTACAACATCCTTCAGGAAGTAGTTCAACCACTCATGTGTTTTGGGCTACCATGAACAAATGGATGGGCCTTCAATCCACTCCTTGACTCCTTTTTTTTTCCTTTGCAGGATGATAACTTGAATTGAACGTCCAACCAATAAACCAAGTAGTGTTAAAACTATCTGTCCCATTTGGGGCTGGAGTGGTGGCTCAGGGGTACAGCACTTGCCTGGCCTGTGCGAGGACCTGGGTTTGAACCCCAGCACCACATAGACAACTAAATGTCAAAAAACCCAAAAGCACTCTGTCTCTATCTCATCTGATCAACTCTTGCTTTACCAGTAAGCAATGGCCATGCTCAGCCTTTTTTTTTTTATTTAAAGAGAGAGAGGGACAGTGACAGAGAGAGAGAGAATCAATTTTATTTAGTTTTTCCTGTGTCTTTCATTGCTCCGGCACTTCGTTTGTGTACGTGGTGCTGGGGTTTGAACCCGCATCCTTGTGCATGCCAGGCAAGTGCTGTAACTGTTGAGCCACTGCTCCAGCCCATACTCGGCATTTTTAAATTCAAAGTTAGGAAGTCACATCTGACTTCTGTCTCCTTTCATGCTCCAACTCCTACCATGGTCACCTTCACCCTTGCTTACTCCTTCTTTGGATCCACTTCCAGTGTAGCACGTGGTCAGGTCCTAACTGTCCCATTCCAGGCATGCTGCTTCCTAGCACCTCTCCTGCCAATCACTTGAATCCAGATCGTCCTTGTCTTTGATTGAGAAACCTCCAAGCCTACCCGTGGGTTCTCCTAATGCAAGTGAGACCACCGGGGGACTCCCTCCCTTCCCGCCCCTCCTCCCTAGGGCTCTGTGCTGGCCACTCCTCAGCTCCTGCCTTTCATCCCTGATCATCCCTCCACAGCCCACGGTCCCCCTACTCCCCTCGTGGAACCACTGTCCACTCATACTAAAGCAAATCAAAGCAAAGCACTAGTAAATGATCCTTAGTAAATGATCCTTCTGCTTCCACTTCAGCTACCAATGGTATCTAATTCCTTATTATGTTAATAGGGTATATCTTTTTTCTTACAGATTGTCCACACATGCTTTATTTTATTATATAATTCAGAAAACATGGTGCTTTTTCACCAGATTGGGTGAAACCTGTTTACACCACTCAGAAGTGAACCTGGGGCAATAGGTCTCGTCCAGGCCTGCACATCAGCTTCATCCAAAAGCCGGTTAGCTTTTTCAATCTAAAGGTGCACGAGGGCATAGTCCTTGGCTTTGATTATTGTAACTTGGGCAACACGTTGCTCTATTGGCTATAAATGAAAATTTCTATGCTGCTGCTATTTAAAATCTTTTTTTTCCCTTTAGAGCCAGCTTTCAGTAGAGGATTAAACTTCTTAAGGGCAGGGCGGTGACTTTGCTTCCTTGTGACACTCACTGTGACGGAAGCACAGCTCTGTGTGCAATTGGTCCTGGATAAATGTTGCTAGGTGATTCATATTTGAGGAGGAAATGGAAAGAAAAGCGAGAGCACCCCGGGTTTGCGTGCATGCATCTTGCTGTGTGCACAACGGAGTGGGGAGAAGATGACTAAGTGGACAGCGTGGGGCACCGAGGCCTTTGGCCCCAGAAACACTCAGCAACAGGAAGTTACAATGTGATTAGGGCAGCACCTGGGTTGTGACTTGAATAGCAGAGAATGGATAGAAACGAAAAAAAAATTTTTTTTTTAAGAGAGAGGGACAGTGAGAGAGAGAGAATGAATTTTAGTTTTTCATGTGGCCTTCGTTGCTCTGACACTTCGCCCTGTACGTGGTGCTGGGGTTTGAACTTGCGTCCTCACACATGCCAGGCAAGTGCCGTAACTGCTGAGCCACCACTCCAGTCCAAAAATAAATGTTTTACAGTAAAAAGGTGGGGGAAAGAATTCATAAAGCAAAAATGGAAAATGCCATCCATAGAAGGCTTAGCATGAACAGGATCACGGCTAAGATGCCGAGGACCTCTTCAGTGTTCCTTCCTGCTTTAAATAAAAGCAAAAGCTTCACCTGTGACCACTGAATGGCACACTGCTTCCCTGCTATGAGGCACAGCTTTGACATCAGTCCCAGGGCTGCTAAGTGAAAGGATAGAAAGTTCTGGATTGTCTGCTGGAGACTATGACCTCATCCGGTGCTTCCCGTCCAGAGTGTCCTCCTGCAATGCCACATAAGCACTTCCTGAAATGTCAGTAGTCCTTCGTGGTAATTAGGGTGTCCACAAGTTCTTGACATCTCCGCAGAGGGGAGGACCTCATCTCTCTCCCCTAGACCGTGGATGGAGTCACTTAGCAGCTAATGAATAGAACAATGAGGAAGCAGAGAGGACTGTGACACTATGTCATAGGCAGTGTGGCTTCCTCCTTGCCCTCTGGGGAAGCCAGCTGCCACGCAGGAAGACTTTCAAGAGCCCCAGGAGAGGTGGCTATAGCCCAGCCATGTGCTCGCATGCACCCCCAGATTATCCAGGGGTGCTAACGCACTGGGGTGACTGCAGTGCCAGGTGATGCCTGTGGGAGACCCTGAGCCAGAATCACCTGGTCACGCTGCTTCAGACTCACTCAGAAGCCCTGAGATAATCAATGTTTGATATCGGAAGCTGCTGAGTTATGGGTGTAATTTGTTACACAGCAGTAGATAACTGCACAAGAAATTTCCAGTACTGAACCCAGGAGCTCTTATGTTGGAGTTGTTTTTAAAAGTTTTAAAAGTTCTACTAAAATGACTTCTTAAATTAGAATAACTCTCAAGATTTTTTTTTTTTTTTGTACCAGGGATGGAGCCCACCAAGCCACATCCCTAGACCATTTTATTTTTTATTTTGAGACAGGTTCTTACTAAGTCTCACTAAGTGACTGAGGCTGGCTTTGGACTTTAATCCTCCTGCCTCGGACCCTAGAGCAATTGGGATTACGGGAGTGCACCACCATACCTGGCCTAAGTTTTTTTTTTTTTTTAAGTAAAAAACATTTTCATGATTTTGGAATATTTGTCTATTTGCTTTTAGTGAATATGAAGTTTAAATGTTATAAATGTTTGAGTGAATTAAATCCCACCTTCCTTCTTAATTTCTGATTTTTTTTTAAATTTTTATTTTTTGAACAGACTTACAAGATTTTAACAAATCAATATAAAATGTGTATAAAATGTGTAAATATTCTGGATATTGTAATTATCCCCAGGAGTGCCCCCCCAGTTACCCTCCCTTA
>PVKS010051444.1:0-11142 GCA_004027875.1 Aplodontia rufa | reverse complement strand
CCCTTTTCCTCATTTTCTGAGTCAGAGAGCTTGTCTTTTATTTCAGCCTTGATACTCTTGTTGGAGAAATTGGAGCCTCTTATGACTTTGCTTCATTGTGAAGAGGAGTTATTTGGTCAATATAGACCTAGAGATGCCAGACAGTTCTGTGAGAATTTGAGAGGCTATAGGCGCAAATACTATTTCGTTTCAACTGAAACAGAGTAGTTGATGATTAGCACCAATAGTGGCAGCTTTCTTTGAGAGAACTCTCACTGTGTAGTATGATACCAAGCAAGTAGCCCTTTTGAGGAGTTTCAGTTTCTTCAAGTGATGGGATCTCTCTGAAATTGGGGAGAGGGGTTGACTTGGAAGTCAAGGAAGTGAATTAGGGAGGTATAAAAACAGAACTGTTATAAAGTATAGGGGAACTAGGGAGTGGGGTGGAGTGGGTTATTTTAATAGGACTAAGGAATACGTAGGACTGGGGAGCGGATAGGGTAAAGACTTTGAGTGAGAATGAGATAAAGATGCTTAAATTTAGGGATTATCGGAGTACATTGGAGAAAGAAGTTAGCAGTAGGGTTAAATAAGACCTAAAGAAATAAAGTAATAAGAGCTAATCACCAATACATACACACCAATAAGCATTTACATCCACCTACATCATAATTCAGTATTGATTGTAAGGCAAGAAAGGAGCAGAGGAAACAGAAGGGAAAGAAAGAAGAGAAAAAAAAAAACAGAAAACCAACAACAACAAAAGAGAAACCCAAAAACCCACAGTAATGTTAAAAATTCAAAGAAATTATTTTTCAGCGGATTCCCATTTTTAAAAAAATGAAGAAATGAAAAAGATAAAAAAAAAAAATAACCGCAAAACTAGTTGTTACAGTTCTGAGATTTTCTGACCCTTAGATCAGGAGGTATGTATCATGTGGTGGTTCATTCAAGTCCGACGTCAAGCTGGGGGTTTTTTGGAGTTGAGCTTTTTTGGGGAGTAGCAGTTTGGTTGAGTCATGGATTTGGTTGGCCTGGATTTTCTTAGAGGATCTCTTCTAAAATTTTCTGTTGCAAAGAGGTATTCAACTCCCCCTGGGCTGAATCCTGAGATGGTTGCTTTCTGCCACTCCACACTCCAAATATTTCTTGGACCTGGGGCTCAGAAATTGTAGACAATCAAGTTGATCCTTTTGTAGATGCATGGGTCTCAGACTGATCCAAGGAGAGTGGCTAGCCTGAGTCTTGCTTCCTCAGGATCACTGGTGCCCACTCTGCATATCTTGTGATCCTCAGAAGGCCCAAGAGCTGCTTTGTGGGGTTGGCTGAGATCCTCAGAAAAAGGGCCAGATTGTGCCGGTGTTTATTTGATTCTCCATTGCAAGCACTAGGAGGAGTCTTGCTGGAGAGGTCCAGACCTACTCAGCCTTGCCTATGGGAGGAGCTCAGAAGCTAAGGTGGAACCCAAGCTGCCCCATATATTCAGAGGTTCCTGAGGCAGGTTTCAAGCAGAGGCTAAAGCAGAGGATCCCCTATAGATGGATGCGCCCTGTTGGAGCAAGTTCTGTGCACAGGCTCCTCCTGTTTGGGGGGGAAGGCGTATGGACCAAGGGGGAGAAGGTCGCCAACTGACAGGTTTGGGAGCTGGAGAAGTGAATTGCAGTTTGCTGCAGCCCCCAGTGCAGGTGGCCAGTTGTTGGGGGGGCGGTAACTTCTGTTTCTTGTCGCAGGGACTGAGGCCCCATAACGCTGCTGGGTGACCTGCTCCGCCCTCAGGGACAGGTCACAATCGTGACGGGCCGCCTTCGAGTTAGTTAATGTTAGCAATTTCTCCCCAGCGCTTTATGCAAGATTAGGTAAAATAACGAGCAGTTAGATCGGGGAGTTCACAGTGGTACGTGATTAGGAACCTGGCTCCCTTTCTCTGATTTAGATTCCGGTCCTCTGCTCGTGAAGGCGGAGAGACCGAGAGCGTTTTTTGCTGAGCAGCCAGCCCCGGCCTCCGGAAAACGCACCGGCTGCAGCTGCTCTCAGGGTCTGCTGTAATTTCGCTACTGAGAGCAAAAAAGCTACCTGAACTCAATTCCAAGTTCATAAACATGAAGAGCAGTCAAATCAGGGAGTTCGCAGCAGGCCGGGCTAGGGTACATGGTTAGGAAGGTGGCTCCCTTTCTCCGTTTAAATTCCAGTCCTCTGCCAGGCGGTGGAGAGACCGAGAGCGTTTTTTTCTGAGCAGCCCGCCTGCCGGAAAACGCGCCGGCTGCAGCCGCTCGCAGGAACCTGTAATTTTGCTGCTGAAAGCAAAAACTACCTGAGTTTAATTCCAAGTTCGTATATATGAAGAGCATTCAGATCAGGGAGCTTGAGGCCAGATTAGGGGATCTGATTAGGGGGAACTTGCTCCCCTCTGGGGAAGTTCCCTCCCCCCAGGTGTGGGGCTGGTCACATGTGTGCCACAAGCTTCCTCCTTTTTTTCCGTTAATGCTCTTCACTATTCTTTTGGAGTTAAAGAATTAGCAGGGGGTAATGTTTGCCTGTATTGGGAGGTTCGTCCTACCTTGGGAATCCGCATGCAGACATGCAGCGTGAGGTGACTCTCAGGAGCGTCTCAGAGTCAGTGCTGCTGGGGTGACCGCCATCTTCCCGACCCCTGTATATTTTCATTTTTAGTCTTCAAAAGTGTCACTTTCCCAAGTTGTAAAATTGAAGTCTCTAGGTTTTAGCTATAAACTATAATTTTTATGAAAAATTGTCTTGAAAATTTGAACCTTCTTAAAATAAACTCTACTTCAAAATAGTATATTTCTGTCCTTTCTTTTTACAAACATCATACTAGAGAAATAATCAGAATGTTTATTCTTATATAATTAGAACAATATGTTGTATGTTTATATAATTTATTACACTGTCAGAGACTTCAATTAACAATTTCACTTGTTCTACCAGACTTTAATATCTCCACTTACAAATAAGCTAAGTGAGATTCAAAGGGAGAGCTTAAAGTGATTTGTCAATATTAGTTAAATAGAAAGTGGGAAAAAATAGTACTTTGTAATTGTACTTTATGTCATTAGATGTGTAAATGGGTCAAAATATACAAACCTTTTTATGAAAGGAAAATTTGAGCCAAATGCCTGTATAAGGCACCTGAGGTGAATACATAAATCCCCCTTTCCATAATTTCTCAAGTTTTTGTACAGATAAGTAAATAGCTCTTTTCAGTAAGTAGAAAAAAAAATCATTTGACTTACTTTTTCTCTACTGGGAATCAAGCTGTGGAGGGAAGATTTAGAAAACTGGTAAGTTCAGAAGCAAGATTTAATAACTGCTTAGTGTCTAACGTGCAGACCATTTCTGAAATGTATTCTGCAAAGATTTAATATGTTCCTGTTGTTGTCAGATAACTAGGCCCTTTGGAATCATAAATCCAAACTATATTTTAACCAGAGTAATGTTTGAGGAGATTATAGGCATTTGAAAATTGAAGTTTAGGGGGTATACTCTGAGATGATCCTGTCTTCATTTGAATCATCTCTTGCATTGCAAATACTATGAATACTTGATAGCTTATTTGCTTACTATTTGATGGGTAAGTAAAGTCAAACAAAAGTCAGTTCTAAATGGTAATATGCAATACGAAAAAACAAAAATAGAAAAGCATGAGTATTCTGTAAGATGACCCCTTATTTTACAAATAAGTTATTGTTTAGGAATTTAAATCAAGAGAGGAGGTTTTTAAATTAAAAGCTGTGACTTGAAGGAATAGTTTTGGTCCAAGGAACTGTCGTTTATTTCCGTAGATGTGGTTAAATTAAAGCTGCCACAATGGATAGGAGAACTAAGCACCTTAACGTCCAGGTTCACCAATGTCTGTGTGGACTCTAGATGGAGTTGGTTGGTTTTAGCAGGCAGTCTCCCCCGTCCTTCACTGAAGATTTGCAGCAGTTTTGATCTAGATGTTCTTTTTGAGCTCAGAACTTCTGGAATTAATCATATATTGTATTGTCTGGTACACTCCGTGGCCCTTGGCAACCCTAACCTCATCTTAATTTTTAAATGAGTTACAGCTTTGATGTTTAGAATCATTGAAGAGATTTCAGTGAATTTTAGGCCTTGTCAAAATATATCTCACTTCTATAATATGACATTTATGATTAGAAAAAAATCTATTTCATTCAGTTTATATCAGATTTTGCTCTTAGAAATTTAGACACGATTATTAATATTCTTTTCATCAATGTCCTTAAGCTTTTAGTAGAAATCTTTCAATTGCCAAAATTGCTTTTCTTGTAATTATTCATTTGTAATTTCTAGAGTCAATTTCACTAATTTTTGACAGAACATCAAGTACTTTTAATGAGTAAACATTTTACTCCTTTATTTCATAGTGAAATTTTGTTTTTATGTGATTTTTAGCAATTAGTTTCAATTATGTGACATCACAGCTATAGGTTATTGGTAGTCACCAAAGATGATAGTTCCAACTCCTTTGGTAACAAAGTTCTGGCATTTGGGTTCTGTTTGCTTGCGTGCAATTTGTTACTTTTACCACAAAAATGTAGAAAAGATGAATCAAGCCAACAAAAGATTAAGGAATGTGACTCTGGGCAACTCACTAAAAGACAGGCCTTCAAATCTGAACTAGTACCTTGCTTTATGTAAATTTAACCCATTGCCAACATCACTTCACAGAAGTAAATTTTGGAGTCAAGAGAAAGAACAAAATAATACTTAAATTAATATTTTATATAAAGAACTTTTACCAGTCTGGCTGATTTTTTTTTTTTAAGAGAGAGGGACGGTGAGAGAGAAAGAGAGAAACAATTTTTATTTAGTTTTTCATGTGGCCTTTGTTGCTCTGAGACTTCATTGTGTACGTGTTGCTGGGGTTTGAACTCGCGTACTCGTGCATGCCAGGCAAGCACCAAATCTGTTGAGCCAACGCTTCAGCCCCTGGCTAAATTTTTTATTGTAACAAATAAATCACTGAAGAAAACCCTTCTGTGTAATTTGACTTTTTTTAATGTTTGGAGATGATAGAATTTTCTTTTAAAATAACGTTGGTATGATCTAAATGAGCATGATTCAGTGTACTTCAAATTTTAATTTGGAGAATGAGTAACTTTTATCTTAACTGACATAATATCCGAACTTAGACATTTGTCTTTATAATTCAAGTATATTACATTAATGAAAATGGAAAGAAATGTTCTCAGTTGCCATTTATATCATAGATAATACTTTTGATGTCATGGGAAATGTTTCCACAACAACATTTAGAAGATAGCATCTTTAACGTGATTTTTCCTCCTGTGCCCCATTTGCTGCTTGATATCCCAAAGCAAATACAAACAAAACAGTTTAAATTGGCCATCTTTCCAGACATTAAAAGCACTAAGGTCCTTCAAAATTTGGAATTACTTTATTTAATTTACATATGACATGAATTGGGCTGTAGGTGTAGTTCAGTGGTACAGCTCTTGCCTAGCATGGAAGAGGCCATGAATTTAATCCCAAGTACTGTAAACAAACATGGCATTAATTGATAGCTGTTGGTGGTATTCCACATGTGTGGTGTTGACCAGTTTCCTGTTCTTTCAGATAGTCTCTCCTTTCTAGCTGTGCATATTTTTCCCCATAAGTTGAGTTAGATATTACATGCTAAAGACATTAACTCTAACGAGGAATAAAAGAAATTAAGCCAAAAATACCACTATTACTGAATTACCTTTCTGATAAGTGTTTCCGCCCATAAATTAACAAATGTTGATATGGTATAATGAGCATTAAGTTTTTGTGGTATGTTTGAACCACAAATGTATAATGTAAAATGTATATATATGAGCAGCATTAGTCATATATTTTTTGTGTTCTGAGCTTTTTGGGTTTTTTTACACTGCAGATCCAACCCAGGGCTTTACACATGTGCTAGCTAGACCATTGCCACTGAGTTAAATCCCCATCTCTTGTATCCTGAGTTACTGATGGCACTTGTACCTGTGAATAAAATCTCATGCAAGTAGGCAGGCAGCCTGATGAGCAGAACAAAGCATGCTTTGAACCATACTCTTACTCTTAGACCCTGCTTTTAAGATGACTTTATGGTATTTGAAGATCCTTAATGATCAAAAGGGAAGAATAGAGTTGTGAATACGTATGCATCCTTCCACATGGATGAGCATTTCTTTAAAGGTACTGGTAAGTTTTACTGTTGCTTTGTTGGTTATAATTTTTTTTGTTACTATACATGGAAGAGTTTTGAAATTATCAGAGATAGTTTAATATCTTAAGTGATAAGAGAATTTACTTAATTTTTGGCAATCTACTTATGTTTGATGCTAATGTGAGGGGATTAGCAGGACTAGTAAAACTGTGGTGAATTCAGTTGGAGTAAAAACTGTATTTTACATAAAATGGCTTATTTTTACAAACAGTTTTTTCCAATAACCTACCCATATGTATGAACCCAACAGGGCCTCTCAGTATAACATTTTCATTTTACCAAAATTATAAGGAAATTAGTTATTTCATTAAAACAGTTGGGAGCCCATACTATTTTTCCATAATTAAAAGACAACTGAAAATCATTTGAATCGAAATTTTTTCAAAATTGATACTGTTTTATATTTTTCCATTTGCATTGATGTATTTGGACTTTACTAAAAGTCAAATACTGTAATGTTATTCTTTTTTAATTTATTTTTATTGGTGCATTAAAGTTCCTTTTAATAATGGGATTTGTTGTCACATATTCATACATACACAAAATACAAGTATAACTTGGCCAGCATCCATCCCCAGCATTCCCCTACCTTCCTCCTCCTGTCCCCTAGTCTCTTGCGTCTCTTTTCTGGGGTATATATTTTTTTCTAATATACTGACATAATGCTGTTCTTACTTTAAAAAAATGTTTTCGAATAATAACTTTTATTCAGACAACAAACAAAAATGAAAAAGTTTTCCAACCATAAAACAGGAAAGAGATGGGTAGGAGGAGGTATCTGTCCATCCATCCCTGGCCATGGTTATGTAATTTTGGCATCAAAAAAAAAAAAAAAGGTATGGAGTAATGGTCGGAAAAATAAAAAATAGTGTGTTTGTGTATAAAGGAGTAGGTACAAAAGATGTGGGAAGTGGTAGAGGAGGGCAACAGGTAAAGTTAGTACTGGGCCCGCTGCAGGTGGGAGGATATTTTGTAACATTTCTTCTTGTTAAACCACCATGTACACCTTCTTTGCCCATTACCAGCGCTACCTTTTTGGCAGTCATGGTGACAGTGACATTGAAGGTAGGGCTTTTTCACTGTTGATCTTGATACAAAGATCCATCCTGCAACCATGAGTTCCAGGCACAGATCATCTCTGGCTCCGAGGTGTTAGCCCATTTATGAAAAACTTAAGGAGTCTGCCAACAGTCACAGGCTGAGCTGGCATGATGTTGACCAAAATCTTCCCAGGGACAGTAGGACAAGTGCTTATAGGCCATGATTACTACATCCTCATGGATCCTGCCTGCTGAAGTTATCAGTGTAGACTCCAGGAATGTAGGCATTCTTTCTAGCCTGGAATCTACTTGTAGGGCAGTGAGCTGGGTTCAGGCTAGCAGGTGGAGGAAGTAGATAACTCATTATTTTTGTAAAATTTTTCCCTTTTAGTTTTCAGTTAGCCTCTGTATTCAGAAATGATATCCAGAAAAAAAAAATCTGGACTT
Organism: Aplodontia rufa; assembly: GCA_004027875.1. NCBI lineage: Eukaryota > Metazoa > Chordata > Mammalia > Rodentia > Aplodontiidae > Aplodontia > Aplodontia rufa. The sequence goes on along the minus strand of PVKS010051444.1, from coordinate 3,453 downwards.
ACACTTGTGGAAGAAATGAACCTTGTGCATTAATATTTAGATGGTAAATCACTCTATTCATAGATACTAATATTCCTTTGATAGAATTTTACTTAAGCATTACTTAAGACTGGGTATTCTATTGGGCTTTTCATTAATTTGTCCCAACAAATATTTATTGAATACTTAATATATTTGCCAGATGCTGGGGTATATCAACAAAGAAAATTGAAGAATCATTCACAAAAAGTTAAAAGTAGAGCCCTATTCTCATGGTGCTTATATTCTAGTGGCAGAAGAAGTGTGTTAGATAAATAAAGTATTAGTAAGTTGGTATGAAAAAAAAAACAAAGCATAGGAGGGGAGTAGTACAATGGTTGGGATAGGTGGAGGTTGAAATTTTAGACCAAGGGAGGCCTCAATAAGGGTGTGTTATTGGAGTAAATGCCTGCTGACAGCAAGGGATCTAGTCATGTAGAGGCTGAGCATTCTATGTTTCTGGAATAGCAGAGAAGAGTAGATAAAGGCAGAGTATCAGGAGTTGAGGTTAGAGGAGGAATGGGGTCCAAATAATGCAATGCCTTATAATAGATCATAGTAACTATTTTAGTTTGAGTTATCTTGTGATAACTCTGAAGTGAACATGCTAGATTTCAGCTGTTCTCATCACCTTCCAAAGGTAAATAATGTAGATAGAACCTTACATCTGTGACACATTTAATGGAAAATACTGTGTTTCTTTTAGGCCCTCAAGGCCCAAGAGTCTGTTTTGTTGTGTCAAGTAAGCAGGAAAGCCTGTATTTTTTCCTTCTCTTCCTTCCTCTTCATAAATTTGAACTTTGAAGGATAAAATCAATCTTCTACTTGCTAAATGTCCATGTTATAACCAGTAAAATTAATTAATTCTGAAAATCCATTATACATTTTTCCTTTCTCATTTCTTCACCAGTTTTCCAGTCATATTTAATATCTCTCTTCCCATTTAGGTACTCCTTTTTTCCTTTATAGACTTTCAGATACTATATAACATAAAACATCTTCACAAATTCATCTTGAGGGATTGTATGTTATAATAAGCATTGTATAGTCTCTTGTCACTGAAATTATTAAAATAATATTAGAAACTGTCATTATAACAAGATTTTGTGTATGTGGAACTTTCCTTCTCTTGGCCTTCATTTGCCTTTTCTATAAAACTGAATAGATTGTCATTGGTTCTATTTATAGGCATGAATTTCAATTCCAGACAGGATATGATTCAATACCTCACACAGCTGTGCCTCAGAATGAGTACCTAATAAATAAACCTAGAAAATGTAACCTTGGCTAAGAGAATAAATCTGCCTAAATTCTGTGTCAAACTTGAAAACAAAATCTACACTCCAAATGGCGGGTTTTATACACCATTGTGAAAATAATAAAAGTGACTTTCTGTTAGCATCTTTAGTAACTTTATATCATAACAGATTATGTATATTGACTATTTTTAGATTAGCACTTGTTTAAGACTTTTTCCCCTCCCTTTCCTGCTAAGTTGTGTTAGTATAGGGATTATTCTCCAGATCACTGATGAAAGACTTCCAAATGAATTTCTTATAAAATATTTGTTACTAGCAATTGGTTTAATCTCTATACTTTCTATCGTGGTTCCTATAAATTAAGCAAGAAACCTTTCATATAGTTAACAACAATTATGATTTCATACCATTTGTTGAATAGGATAAAAGACTCAGGCCTATCCTTTTGAAATTTTTTATATCTTTAAAAGTGCTTTTTTTAAATACAGGTAATATTACATGACAAAACTTACGTAGAAATTACTTTTCAAATTCATATTAAATTTTTGTTAAATAGAATTTTTTTAATTAATGAGGAACTTGGTTATAATTTTTTAATTCTGAATTGGTCAGTTTTGATTAAAACATAAATCCACAAATGTAGTGATTTATATTTTATTAGAAATACTTATGTCACTGTGTTTAACCTAGAAACTCAAAAGTGCCTATTTTTCTTTAAGACTTTCCATTCTTTATAAATCTATTCTTGTGAGATTTGGATTAATTACTTATTTGGTAACTACTTGTTAGATGCCAGCTATGTTTTGTACAAAAATATACTGGTGAAAATACATCTTTTTTTTTTCCTGAAAGAATTGTAGTGAAGTAAGAAATTTAACATTTAATTATTTGTAATAATTTAATCATACAAATAAATTTATCATTCACATTTTGCTATGAAAAGAGTACTGCTCAGAAAGATGGTAACAGGTGGTACCTAATTTAGGAAAGAAATGTCTTTAAAAGAAAGTGCCATTTGCATTAAAATCTGAAAGTAGCCACCCCCCTTGTTCGTCGTTGTTGTTGTTGTTGTTGTTGTTTGTTTTCCAAAAGACTGGAAAAAGCACTTAGAATGGCAAATGCAAAAATTCTGAGATGGGAAAAAGCTTTTGTGTTGGAGGAGCAGAAAAAGGGTAGAGTGACTTATTCATAGTGAGTCTAGGAAAGACTGGCATAAGATAAGGTTGGAGAGTACGCACTTGGGTTTTCTTCCCAATGAGGTGGTGTTTTAGGCAGTTGAATTATTTTTTGTTTTTAATTTTCAAAGATTATAATGAAGCCATCTCTTAGTCCCTAACCCTATGCCCCGTGATTTCTCTTCTTGGAGACAGCTGCTCTTACTACCATTTTATAGGATTTTGTTTAATTTTGATTTTATGCTTCCAGCGCTTTTCTCTGTAAATGGAAACACACACATACACACACACATACACACAACATATACACACTATAAATATTATAAATATATATATGTATATTTTTCTAGGATATGTATATATATATATAATCTTTTTATAAAAATATTTTGGTACTAGGGATTAAATCCATGGGTGCTTAACCACTGAGCAACATCCATTTTACTTATAAAATGGGGAAAGAGCCAGGCATAGTGACTTACACCTATCATCCCAATAACTTGGGAGGCTGAGGCAGGAGGATCACAAATTCAAAGCCATCCATAGCAACTCAGTGAGGCCCTGAGTTACTTAGCAAGACCATATCTCAAAATTAAAATATAAAAAGGGTTGGGGATGTGGCTCCATGGTTAAGTGCCTCTGGGTTCAATCCCTGGTACCAAAAAAAAAAAAAAGAAGAAGAAGAAGAAAATAATGATGTTATAAGGATTAAATTAAACAATATATGTAAGCAGCTTGGCACCATTCTTAACACATTTTAAGTTCTTCATAAATATTAGCTGTTATTAAATTAATCCAAGCTGAGGAGCTACAGTAAGTATAAATTGAGACAGTTCAGTGAAATATTAGATCCCTATAGTGTCCAGATAATTCAGAGTAAATTATATCAAACTTCTTAAAAACTGTCAATATTTTCAAAGCATTAGTAGTCACATATTTTGGCTTATATTGTTTAGTCAAACTGTCACATAACTAAGAATCATTTTAAGACTTTGTTTCTT
>PVKS010051443.1:0-11162 GCA_004027875.1 Aplodontia rufa | reverse complement strand
CATATCATATTGTTAGTTTGGATGCATTTTTGACTGTACAATAACTAAATTTCTTAATAAAAATTAAAAAAAAATTTGCTTCCCCCGCCCCTCTCTCTATCCCCTCCTTCTTAAGAAAAAAAAAAATGGGGGCTAAGTTGGACCTGGTGGCGCACACCTGTAATCCCAGTGATTTGGGAGGCTGAGGCAAGAGGATTGTGAGTTCAAAGCCAGCCTCAGAAATTTAGGAAGGTCCTAATCAACTTAGCAAGACCCTGTCTCAAAATAAAATATAAAAAGAACTGGGGATGTGGCTCAGTGATTAGGTGATCCTGGGTTCAATCCCTGGGAAAGAAAGAAAGAGAAAGGTGGTAAATTGATATATAAATATGGAGGGAGGGAGGAAGACAGACCATAATTGTCATGAATACTTCTTCCCCATTTTGTGATGAATATTTGTGTGTATGCGCAGATTGCTTCAAGAAGAGCATTCCATGGCTCTAGAAATTCACTGAAGATTTGGCAGGGGTGCCACTGTGTACAGTAGCATATCATTATCCTACTCTCCTTCTACTCCCAGATGAAGTAACCAGACATTTCTTGACTGTTCTTATTAAGAATTTTTACGGGGCTGGAGCGATGGTTCAGTTGTTGGAGCACTTGCCTGGCATGTGCAAGGACCTGGGTCCAAACCCCAGCACCACATACACAGCTAAGTGTCAGAGAAACAAAGGTCAGATGAAGAACTGTTATGACCCCAAATAAATTCCCCCAGATCTTTTCTTCTAGCACACACCTCTTGGGGTACTTATTTGCTAAGTACTTATTGCTAATACAATAATGTTCACAGCAACTAGTCATAATACACAAAATACAGGAACAGCCCAAATGTCCATCAGAAATAGAGTAAATGGTGGTGTATGCCCACAAGGGAATACTAAACCCAGATCAGTGTCACAGACGTGTTGGTGAGTCAAAGAATCCAGATCCTAAAAAGTACAAATTGCGTAATTCCATTCATGTGAAGTTCAGAGATGTACAAAGGTAAGGCAATAGAGACCAGTGGCTACCTCTGGAAAGGATGGTATTCAGGAAGAAGCACAAGTGGGTTTCCGAGGTGTTAGACAAGCAAGTATTTGCAAACACGCCACATGGGTCCTCACATATACCCATGAGTGCACACACACTGCATTCGAGTCTTCCAAATTCACGAGGAGATCAGAAAATGGGGAGGGTTGAGGGGCTCTTTCATAAATCCAGTCCAGCTACAGAATGACTTAACAACTTGGAAAACATAGTATAGGTGACCAGCCAGGATCCTTTTAGACAACCCTGTTTGAAAGTCCTTATTCAAAATACATTTCATCTTGATTTTAAGAAAAATTCAATTAAATTCATCATTTTTTTTCTTAACCATTGAAATGGATTTAGTGATCTTGATTGGCACAAATTAATTCTGAGGGCTAGTTTTGAGGGAATTATCTGCCTAGTTTCAAATTCCTCAATTCCCAAATGCAGATCTCCCCCAAGTTTTCCTGTTCATACTCAGTTGGAAATTCTAAAGAGGATCTGATGAAGCTGTCACCAATTCCTGTTCCCTGCAGGACACATGAGGTCTGGAAGTTTGATTAATGCTCAGTCTCTAAAAAGAAATGATATACAACTGAAAGCCTGAAACCCTATTCATGAATCTGGCTTTTTTTCCTAAGGGGAAATTTTGTTGGTGACTGCAGCTGCAGAGGTGGTATGTGGCAGGGCTCATGGAAACTGAGGCTGTCTGTTCACGTTCTATGCACCAGAAACTCCCACTTCCGCTTACTTAATCCTCACATCCATCCCTGAGACACATCTCCTCTTCTTTGTCCCCTGTCCTTCTGGTGAGTAAAGCACAGAATGATGGAGGTGACCTCTCCGAGGTCATTCAGCCAGGATCCTCCATGCATCACTGGACAGCCTGGCCCCAAGAACTGGTGCTCCCATGCAGCTTTTGAGGGTCACCACCCTGGTGCAACTGTCACCTGCAGAGTGAAAACTAGAGATGGGTGACATGGGCTGAGCGTGAAGCACCGCGGCAAGATGAGAGAACACCCCGCGTGGAGGCGTGGTTGTGAGTGACGCTGACAGTCTGAGGAATTCGCTGAGCTGGCCTGGTGAACAGTGTTAACTCAGGCTAGTGAGCACCAGAGGTACAGGCAGGTACAGGAAACTCATCCTTTGTAATAAATCCTTAGAATACTCAGCCTTTCCTAACACGAGAGGACCATTCGTTATCTTTCAAAATAAGGAGAAAGTAAAGATGCCTACGAATAAAAGCAGAAAGAGGGTGGGTGAGAGGGAGCTCCCCGAGCACCTTTGGGCTGAGCTTTCTATCCCGCTGTTTCTTAAACCTGTAATACACGATGGTGAAAAAAGCTCACGACTTCTTGCATGATGTATTACAAGAGAAGAAAGACCGAAACCACCTGTTTTCACCTTAGGGAACTATAAAAAAAAGAGCAAATTAAGCCAGAAGCAAGCCAAGGAAAGAAAAATACTACGTGTTATAAATCTTACAAGGTGGTCAACAGTACGATAGTTCTCCTCAAGTGAAAATTATGTCCCAGGAACATGCGTCTGTCACCTACATTCACCTTTCAATGTCTACCATATTCTCCCCTCCAGCATCCCTCAGCAATGAGCTCAGCCCAAGAATCTGACTTCCCTCACACCCATCCTGAGGATGCCCATGCCCTGAGTGCTCAAGAGCTAGTTCCCACCCCACTTCTCTGCCCACCAGTGCCAGCTCAATAAGTGATTCCTTTCTCTTTTGCAAAAAGACTTCCACCACATCCACAGTAGTTCATCTACAACTGCTCTTCCAGCTTTTCAAACATGTCCTGATGCTTAAATATCAGTTTAGGTTCAACAGACAACTACAATCCTTAAATTTTTCTGGTGTAGGAATATATACCTCTACTTAGCTTCAAGTTTAATATCATTTTCAAATACCAGAAAAAACATTAATATTTATTGAGTATTTTCTATATGCCTTGCAAGAAGCTAGACTATAAACATATCATCTATTTTGATTCTTGAACAAATCAGGTATTGTGATCTCTATTTTACACACACACACACACACACACGGCTCAATGAGGTAAATACCTAAGTCATATTTGACATCAGTGATGGAGCTGGGACCACAAACAAGACTTGTCTTGACACCTGATCCAAAATTCTTAAACACAGAATTTTACTTCAGAGAGCTTGGATCATCTGTCCAGTGAAGCGTTTCTTATTCTCCTATGTTTTAGGTTTGGAAGAATTGTCCAGATCATCTTCCATGACAACCAAAGTCAGTACTGGTGTTTTGCTTTTTCCTGTTGTTTCTTTATGAAAAAAAAAAAAAAACTCAAGTCTCATAAAAACCCTGGAACGCTGACTTTCTTTGTCACTGGCTTATGTGTAGCATTCTCGTCAGTGCCTCCCACGATTGAACTACAAATATCACATCCTTTATTTTCTTCCCCTTGGCTTCTATGATAGAATCTAGACCAAAAACTCAGCAAGAATCTTATTAGTATTGTAGACAAACCACATTTGGAAATATGTTTAAACTTAGAAACTCTGAAACTTTTTTTTCATAATTTAAACATTGAAAAGCCTCTGCAGCAAGAGAGAGCAATTTTAAATATCTTTGTAAGTTTTATTAAGCACCTAAAACAAAAGAACTCTAAACGGAAAAAAAAGTGTTTTTAAAAATTAATTCACTGTAGAGGTCCTTAATATCCTTTGTAAGATTTATGGACCTCTACAATGAAAACTTTTGAACTTCAAAAAAAAAAAAAAAGAAAAGAAAAGAAATTGCAGAAGATCTGAGTAGATGGAAAAACATTCCATGTTCATGGTTAGCAGAATAAATGTAATCAAAATGTCCATTCTACTGAAAGCCCTATACAGATTTAATGCAATCCCCATCAAGATACCAATGTCATTCATCATGGATATAGAAAAAGCAATTCTCAAATTCATATGGAATAACAGAAGACCCAGAATACTCAAAACATTACTCAGCAAGGAGGAAGAAACAGGTGGAATCTCAATTCCTGACCTGAAATTATACTATAGGGCTATAGTAACAAAAACAGCATGGTATTGGTATCAAAACAGAACTGAAGACCAAAGGAATAGAATAGAGGATTCTGAGATGAACCCTCATGCCTTTAGCTATCTGATATTTGATAAAGGGGGCAAAAGCATAGAGTGGAAGAATGATGGCCTGCTCAACAAATGGTGTTGGACAAATTGGACAGCCATATGTAGACAACTGAAATTGGATCCTTACCTCTAACCCTGAACAAAAATTAAATCAAAATGGTTCAAAGATCTGGATATAAAACCAGCAACTTTACAATTGCTCAAAAAAGAAGTAGGATCAACACTACATGACATAGAGATAGGGACCACCTTCCTTAACAAGACTCCTATGGTGCAAGCATTAAAGTCAAGACTAAATGCATGGGATGCAATTAAACTAAAAAGCTTTTGCACAGCTAAAGATTTAGTCAAGAGTCTCAAGAGAGAACCTACAAAATGGGAGAAAATCTTTGTCTGCTACACCTTGGACAGAGGGCTAACATACAGAATATACAAAGATCTAAAAAAAACTAAACACTAAAATCACAAATAATCCAATCAATAAATGGCTATGGTACTAAAAAAAACTTCGAGTCTCAACAGTAGGAAGTCCAAAAAGCCCATAAACATATGAGAAAATGCTCTATATCACTAGCAATAAGAGAAATGCAAATCAAAACTTCACTGAGATTCCACCTCACTCCAGTCAGAGTGGCAAAAATGAAGAATACGAACAATGATAGATCCTGGAGGGGCTGTGGGAAAAGAGGAACACTGTCACGCTGCTGGTGGGACTGCAAACTGGTTCAATCACTCTGAAAAGCAGTGTGGAGAATACTCAAAAAATTAAGGATGGAACCACCTTATGACCCAGCTATCCCACTCCTGGGTATTTTCCCAAAAGAGTTAGAATCAGCATATTATAGAGATACGGCTTCATCAATGTTTATAGCAGCTCAATTTACTATTGCTAGACTATGGAACCAACCCAGATGCCTCTTACTTAACGAGTGGATACAAAAACTTTGGTACATATATACAATGGAATACTACTCGGCCATTAGAGAAGACGATATTATGGCTTTTGATATCAAATGAATGGAGATGGAAAGAATTATGCTAAGTGAAATATCCCAATCTCAGAGACTCAAGAGCTGAATGTTTTCTCTCATCTGTGGAAGCTAGAATACATCGGGTATGTAGAATACATGCAGTATGTTAGATGGCTAAGCTAATAACAACCTCAAATTGTATGAATCTTTACTCAAACAGGGGGATGATTGCCTAGGATTCCTGCAGGCATAGTGTGGGGGACAGGGTGGGGGGAAGGATTAGGAAGGATATCTAGGAGATTGGAGGGTGGGAATATGGGGGAATCATCTCAGAAGGAGATCTCTGACTTCCACGAGATATCCATTTAACTCAGGGGTTCTTCTGGGGGAAACATAGAAACATGGGGAACCCAAGTGTGGCATCCATGACATGGCATTAGCCTTGGATAAATATGTAGATATACATCTATTCTTGATTGTTTGACAATGTGTCCCCCTCAATTGTAACTCCACATTCATCTAATAAAAAAAAAGGAGCAAGGAAAAAAAACTGCCTATTTCAGTTCATGAAGAGTGTACTTTATGCTTTATTCTAAAATATTTTTACTTTCTCATATGTGAAATCTAAACAAAGTTGGTCTGCATGTATAATAAAGTTTACCGGAGGTTGGGAGGAGGGGTGAATGGGTAAAGGGAGAATGGATTTGATCAGGGCTTATTGTATGTATGCATTGGATATTATATCTAATCCCATTAATACTGATACATGTTAAGAAAAGGTAAAATACTATAAAAAGTAAATAAATGAATTTATTGTTTTATTTTTCACATTGACATCTACAACCTATGTGGAACTAATTTTAGTGTATGGAAAGGAGTCAAGATTCGTTTTTTAAATATGGATAGCGAATTGACCCTATCACATTTATGGAAAACATCAAGCTTCCACACTGTATTATAGTGTCACTTTGCCATGAATTTCATGGCTATATATGTATGGATTAATTTCTTGGCTCTCTTCTGTTCCGTTGGTCTAACTTTACGACACTATCCAAACCACAATTACTTTCTTTTGACAAGTCTTGTTCTCTCCAAATTTTTTTTCTGCAATATCACTTCTTGTATTACTTGTCCTTTAATTTTCTATTTACATTTTTAGAATCGGCTTGGAAGTTTCTACCACTATCCCCTAAAAATAACAGCAAACAACTTCTGGGACAGTGATTAGAATTTCCCCTCAAGAAGATCCTGGAGGGGTTGTGGGAAAAGAGGAACACTGTCACTTATTATATTATAATAAGTGACATATATAATATATGAACTTATTATATTAAATCTTCTCATCTATAAACATTTAATTAATCAATTCCATTTAAGTAAATCTTCTTTACTCTTACCCAATAATTATTTTGTAGTCATCAAATTATGTATTTCATGAGATTTATTCCTGGGTAAATGGTCTCTTTACATCATTGTTTAAATTTACTGGAGTTTGAGTTCTTTAAGTCATTTGTTTTGTTTTGTTTATATAATCTGGTAATGAATATAAATTCAGTTAATACTTAGATGAGGGGTACTAAGATACTATGACTTCAGCTAATCACTTCCACATTCTGGGCAATAGTCCCATCTTTAAGTCAGTTGACCTACATTATGAATTCACATAGCATTGTAAACCTCTTGCTCATATCTCTTTGCAGTTTCAATTTTACCTTTCTTTGAGTAATGATTGATTAATGTTTTCCCAATTAGACTGTATGCCCATTGAGTGTGGAGACTGTCTTTCTCTGTACCCTATCCCCCAGTGCCTGACACGATTCCTATAACAGAGTAGATACACAGCATGTGTTTACTGAATGAATAAATAAATATAAAGCAAAAGTGTTTACTTTTTCCATCTCTAAAACTCCATAAGTATAAGTGGACTAGGAAAGACACGGACAGATCTAAGGAAATTTGTTCTCTTGGTAAAATGCTTCCAAGGTGTATCGAACCCAATAATTCTGGTGTACAGTTGACCAGACATTATCCTAGCTTAGAGGATGCAGTAATGGTAAACCTTGATCCTGGATCCTTCTACCTATTGTTTAGGAGTCGCGCCAAAACTTTAACATTTTTATGACCTTGAAGATCCTATCTGTTGCAAAGTATGAAATTCAGTACCTGTTTCCTAAAGTAATGACTTACCCTAACTCTCACCCTTACGATTTAACCCACTTTTGAAAAAACAAAATAAGCTTAGAGAAGCTAGGTCATTTAGTTAACCAGTGCAGGAAGTAATGGAGCCAGAATTCCATCCCAGTTCTGTTTGTACCCAGCGTCCACATCTTTGTCTCTGCTCACCATACCAGGGTTTCCCTAATTGTTTTTGGGAGATTTACAAAGATTTACAAAGTTTTCCCAAAGTGTTCTTGAAGGTTAAAAAAAAAAAACACTTTTTTCTTTCAAATTTTAATCAAGCTAATTATCAAAATCCTCCTGTTTTACATAAATATTGGAGTGCTTCTGTACGCGAATGAAGTGAGCAAGCAATGAAGAGAAGACATTAGAAGAAGGGTTCAGGACTCACTGTGTTGCTTCACTGAACACTGATACCAGCACATGAGGACGACCATACTCTTTTAAGCAGCCTTTATTCTTAGCCATATCTTGCCTCATTTATGCCCTGGTGGATCGATGATTACATACAGAAAGAATGAGAAGCGCTAAATTAGAATACAAGAAGGTTAATGAGAACCATAAAACCATCTTGATTCTGCTTAATAGACTCAGAATGATCTACCCAAAGGCTGTAACTCACATTCACCTCAGCTGAATTTTTATTTGTTAAATTTAACTGTTTCTGGGACTTCAAGAACTAATGTTTAAAAAAGAAGAAATACTGGGCTGCAGGTGTAGCTCAGTGATAGAACTCTCACCCATCATACATGAGGCTCTGGGTTCAAACCCCAGCACCACAAAGAAAGGTGGAGAAACACAACAGACATCACAGTTAACTTGGCTTTTCATTTATTGGAAACAAGGACTACACACACTTCACACATTATATGCAGAGCAGTGTAATGGTTTCAAAATTCATGAGATAGTATTTGATAATACATGCAATTGTGAAAGCAAGGAAGTACCACGCAGTATTGAAAATATCACCACATGAATTTTTCATTTTCTCCTCTGTATTAACAAAGGAAATCCAAGGAAGGAAAGAATAATAAATATTTGAATAGAGTTAGCCAGAAACTTAACTCAGTCATTTTCAACCCTGGATGATCATATGAATCACCAGGGGAGCTTTCTAAAGGTACAGATGCCTGAACCTTGTGACATTCTATTCAATTCTTCCGGGATGGGATCAGAGCAGGGGGATTTTAATTCATCCCAGGAGATGCTAATGTGTCTATCTTCTTTTTTTTTTTTAAGAGAGAAGGACAATAAGAGAGAGAGAGAAAGAGAGACAGAGGGAATGAATTTTCATTGAGTTTTTCACATGGCTTTCGTTGCTCTGACACTTAGTTGTGTACATGGGTGCTGGGGTCTGAACATGTGTACTTGTTGTGCATGCTGGACAAGCACCGTAACCACAGAGCCACCACTCCAGCCCTAATGTGTCTTTCTTACTCGAGCAGCCCCTCCCCTCTTTTACAGTAGAACTCAAAGGCAACAAAAAATTATTTCAAATCCAGAGTCTATACTGAGTGTAGGTTAGGAGCTAAGAACACAGGCTCAAAAGCCACAAGTCCTGGGTACAAGTTCTGATTTTGCCACTGTGTGAACTTGAGCACCCCACCAGTTTGGTGCTCAGTGCTCTGTTCCTTAACATTAGCACTCTGAATTCTAGAATATTCATAAAGTGGTAATTTAAAATAATTGTCATATACTTCTCATATAACCATATTGGATATTTAATACTCCATTATTTGCTTATTTTACATTGTAATTATACATTTTAATTTAAAATTATAAATTACATGTTGTTCTTGTACAGTTTATTAGAGAAGCCATAGAAATACAGTTAGAATTGTATGATACAACTGCAAATTAGAAAACCAATAATTATTAATTACAATATCTCTGATGAGCATAGATTCAAAAATCCTTAATAAAATACTAGCAAACTACATTCAAAACACATCAAAAAGATAATACACTGTGATCAAGTGGGTTTCATTCCAGTGATGCAAGGTTGGTTCAACACACACAAATGAATAAATGTGATTCATCACTTTCACAGAATTAAGGACAAAAACCACATGATCATCTCAATAGATGCAGATCCAAAACCCAGTCATGTTAAAAACACTGGAGAAGCTAGGAATCAAAGGAATTTGCCTTAATATTATAAAAGCCATTTATGACAAACCCATAACCAAACTTATACTAAATGGAGAAAAATTGAAAGCATTTCCACTAAATTCAGGAATAAGACAAGGCTGTCCACTCCCACCATTCCTAATCAGTATAGTCCATGAAACATTAGAGAGAGCAATCAGGCAAGAACAGGAAATCAAAGGGATACAAATAAGAAAAGAAGAAATCAAACTATTTCTGTTCACTGATGATATGGTCCTGTATCTAGAAGATCCAAAGTACTCCACCAGAAGTTCTAGAACTTATAAATGAATTGAGTAAATTTGCAGGATGTAAGATCAATACCCAGAGGTCCTCGAACTGGAGGTCTGTCCAGGCTCAGTAGACAGAAACATCAAGAATAATTGACCAGGAGAGGGAAGATCGCAACCACGCCACCAATAGTGACTCCGAGACGCTCCTGAGAATCACCTCACGCTGCAGGAGAGCACTCCAGTTCCCACAGTAGGAAAAAGCTCCCAGTGGGAGGGAACATTATTCCCCACTAATTTCTTAACTTCAAAGGAATATCGTGGTCCATTAAGGAATACAAAGGAGAAGATAGTGGAGCCCTCGGCACTCTGCCCCTCACCCAGGGGGAGGGAGCTACTCAAGGGGAGGAAACGAGCAAGTTTCCTATCCAAGTACCCTAACCCAGCCGGCTGCGAACTCCCTGATCTGAGGGCTCTTAATTTACATGATCTTGCATAAAGCGCTGGGAATTAATTGCTCACATTATGGAACTTGCAGCTGTCTGTACGAGTGGCAGCATCCGGCCGCCACTGTGACGTTTCCCTGAGGGCGGGGCGGGTTGCTCAGCAGAAAACGGTCTTGGGCCCTCAGACACCACGGCCAGAAAACCAGAATCTATCACCCCAAGACTGGGCCCTTTCCCAAAAGGTCTGTGTGGTGCTGGGAGCTCCCTCTCCACCTCTGGTCGCTACCCTCGGAGCCAGGGAAGGAGAGGATTCAGCACAAGATCTTTAACAACCACGGTGGACAATAATTCTCAACCCGTGCCCATGGGTTACAAGAGCTGATTTTAAAGTCCTTTATCATAAGTGCTCACAGGGTCGCTCAGCAGCGAATTGGGGCCTCAGTCCCCATAATCAGAAAGAGATGTTACTGCGCCCCCCCACCTGGCCGTCGGCTCTGAGGGCTGAGTGCAACTGCGAATGAATCCCCTCTCCAGCTCGCAAACCTCTTGGCTGGTGACCTTCTGCCCACCTCTCTACACGCCCGAATAGGAGGAGCCTGTGAACAGAGCTTGGTGCAGCAGGGCACGTCCTTCTCAAGGGGCTCGATGCCTGCTTCAGCCTCTGCTTGAAATCTGCCTCAGGAAGCTTTGAATATATGGGGCAGCTCGGGCTTCCCCTTAGCATCTGAGCCCTGTGCATAGCCAAGGCTACGTAGGCCTTGACCTCTCCAGGTGGGCGCCTCCTAGTGCTTGCAACTGAGAACCACATAAGCACTGGCACAATCTGGACCATCTTCCTCGGGTTTCAGTCAACCTCACAGAGCAGCTCCTGGGACTTTCGGAGATCACAAGTCACACACAGTGGGTCACCAGTGATCCTGAGGAAGCGAGTTTCAGGCTGGCCACTCTCCTTGGATCAGTCAGAGACCCACACATCTACACTAGGATCAACTCGATTGTCTACAGCTTCTGAG
>PVKS010051442.1:0-11140 GCA_004027875.1 Aplodontia rufa | reverse complement strand
TCACAGAGGTGTTATCAGCATCCAAGAAGATAATGACCATGGTATTGCTTTTTAAATCTTTACGATCTGGGGCTCTGTGGACAGAAATGTGGGTTTGAATTCAGCTCTGCCACTTCTAGCTGTGTGGCTTTGGGAAAGTTACTCACCTGATCTGGACATCCACATCCTCATTTGGAGATTAGAGTAAATAATAAGACCTCCTCATGAGGATGCTGTGATGTATATTAGTTGCCTATTGCTATGTGACAGTATCACCATAAATTTAGCACCTTAAAACCACACACATCTGTTATCTCAGTTTCTGTGGTTCAGAAGTCTGGGGATTGCTTATCTGGACTTTCTATAAGACTGTCATCATGGCCAAATGTGGTGATGCACGCCTGTGATCCCTGAGGCTAGAGAGGCTGAGGCAGGAGGATTGCAAGTTCAAATCCAGCCTCAGCAGGATCGCAAATTCAAAGCCAGTCTCAGCAGCTTAGCGAGGCTCTAGGCAACTTAGCAAGACCCTGCTCAAAATAAGAACTATAAAGGGCTGGGGGTGTGGCTCAGTGGTAAGTGCCTCTGGGTTCAGTCCCTGGTACCAAAAACTAAATAAAAGATGTCACAGTTCTGGAGGTGAAGGGCATGGTGCCAGTTCTTGTGAGGACCCCACAGCAGAGGGCATCATGATGGGAATACATTGGAGAGAGATCACATAGTGAAGTAGGAATCCAAAAAGAGAACAGCTGGTTTCACTCCTTTATAATAACTCTCTCGAACTCAGGGTCCTATGAGGATGACCTCAGTACTTCCCATTAGACCCCACCTCTTAAAGATTCCACCACCTCCCAGCACCACCACTTGAGGACCAAGCTCCAGCACGCTAATCCTTGCAGGGACACACTCAAGCCATAGCCAAACCATACTACTGTCCTTTAGTGAGTACTGTGTGACATACGGTAAGTTACTCAACCTCTCTGAGATTCAGTGTCCATAAGGACCGACGCATCCAGAAGGGGCAAACAAGATCCAACTCATTGCGGATGTTCTGATCATTCAATGAAATCTGTGCATACATGTTTAGCACTGTGCTTGGCTCAGAAAAAGCACCCCCAAACCGTCAGCCAATCTACCACTCGCCACACAGCTCCGACTGAGAGGGCCTACGAAGAGGGTGCGCTGCTGCCCTCCCCGCGTGCGTGCGTTGAAAGCGGGTGCTGCTCTCTTGCAGGCGCATGCTGAGGAATAACAACAAGCCCAAGGAGGAGAAGAGCGTGCTCATCCTTCCCCCACGGGCGGGCACCCCTAAGCTCTTCAACACAGCCCTCGCTGCCGCAGGGAAGATGGGCGGCAAGGGCGGGAAAGGTGGCAAGCTTGCTCACCTCCGAGCCCGACTCAAGGAGCTGGCTGCACTGGAGGCAGCAGCGAGACAGCAGCAGCTGCTGGAGCAGGTGAGGCAGTGGGGACCCTGCCCCCATCCCTTTCCTCCCAGGGAGGCGGGGGCAGGGGGACCTCTGAGGGTGGCTACTCATTTAGTGTTAGGGACTCCCCCACCCCGACATTCCCGGTAGCGGGCAGGACTCATCTGGTTGCAAGCGACAGGAGGAAGGTTCACATGAACTTGAGAAAACAGGGAATTGGAGAGTCAAGTGATTGCCAAGTTCAGGCAAAGCTGGGACCGGAAGCCCGGATGAGGCCAATAGGATCTGTTTTCCCGTTTTTCATGTTTGCTTTCTTCTGCAATTTCTTCTGCCATTTCCAGGCAGGTCCCCAAGATTACATCTTCCTGGTGTAGCTGCCCCAACAGAAAGTACCTCTCCCCAGAGATTCAAGCAAACGTCCTAGGCCTCAGTGTCATTGCCTGGAATTGGTTCACAGGCCAATTTCTCAGCCATATGGTGCAGCCAGAGCAGTGTGGTGCTCCAGAGAAATCTGGGCCACGATGCCCATCGCTGGGCTGAGAGGTTCCCTAACAGGAAGTCCTGGTGCTGTTGCAGAGGTCCAAGGAGAGGGTGTGGACAAGGAATGTGTCTCCCCAGATGACAGCGATGTTCTCTGATTTGATACTATGCCTGTGACAATTATAAAGATTTGAAAGGAAAAAACCGCACAGACAGGCACAGTGCCAAATGCCCCCACCCCATAAACCTAAGGGAATATTAAAATGAGTTCTGGGACTTTTTCTGTGACTAAAGCCAAGAATGCCTATTAGAATAATTGTACTGATTATGTCAGTTCATGACCGTGCCTTCAGGAGGCTGCTGGGAACAGAGGTGGCTAGGGGGAGGTCAGCGCTCAGTGGCAGGGCTGTTTGGAGGTGCAGACAGCAGGACACATGACAGAATTCAAAGGAGCCCGGCGAATTCAGCCTCAATGCCGGCTGGTGTCAGAGCCAGGGGACCCATCCAGGCATCACTGATAGCAGGAGTATGATGACATCCAAGTCACCTCGGGTTCCAAGATATCCTCCAGATGCAGCCACCAATGGCCACAGACTGAAGAAAGATGATTGCTGAGCAAGGGTCAAGGTCAAGGTTGAGCCCAGGTTGGGGTCTTTAGTGCTGGTTGCTGTATGGGGCTGAGCAGATGGAATTGCTTGAGTGCTCTCAGCCAGGGGAAGGTTAGCTGAAAGGATTCCTAGCTCCTAAGTGTTATCTTGTCACTGAGATGTGAATTAAATTTGCATGAGGGTTCTAATGAAGCTATTTCCCGTGCAATTTAGAACAACCAGGGCACAAGGAGCTCTTAAAAGTCCAGAGAAGCAGCTCTGTCACCCGCTAGCTAGCTCTGTGACCCTGGGGACCCTGAGCTTTCTGAAACCCAGATTACTCAGAGTTGCAACATGGGGTTGTAAGATCAAGCAGGCTACTTTGGAAGCCTTTTATAACAGCATTTTGAACACAGAAAAGCACTTTACCAGGCTTCCCGAGATTCTTCTGGTTCTGTGCGAAGCCTGATGCTTCAGAAGTCCCATCTGAGCACCCTGCGTGGGAAGGGTGTTGTCACAGTTTATTGGGGACAGGGGAGGGTGGGACAAGGACACCAAAACATTCAGAAGAACCAGGATGGAGGGGAGAGCAGGTCCCCAGAGCTGCCTTGGGTTCTAGGAGCATCCTGTTCCCCTCTCTCCCTGTTCCCATCCTTTAAAACCCTATAACTTGTGCAAACGTGAGGGGGTCCCTACTCCTCACAAGCATGCGGGCTGTTTTCCCTTTGAATTCACAACCACCACCTCCAGTGGGTCTTAGGCAGCTGAGGACCACAGTGGCCTCATCCTTGGGGGACTGCTCCCTCTCCATTTCCTTCCATGTTAGAGATGGGATCACACAGCAGGTGGTGCCACAGCATCTGCAAGGGCTTAGGTTTTGGTTTTATTTTAGCCCAATTCCTGCGCTGGGTGTGGTGGTGCATGCCTGTTATCCTAGCAACTCAGGAGGCTGAGGCAGGAGGATCACAGGTTCGAGGCCAGTCTCAGCAAGTTTATCTCAAAATAAATATTAAAAAGGACTGGGGATGTAAGGCACCCTTGCGTTCAATCCCCAGTGTCAAATAAATAAGCCAAATTCCCTATTGATACATAGAGCATGGCCAATGCTGATGTGAGGAAGCACAGGCTGGAGGTGCCCATTGTGTTACCAAATATGGGGTCAGCTCAGCCTAATGCCGTCCAATTCCTCCTCTGAGGACCCCAGGCCTTGGGACCATAGCGGCTCCTGTCCCCATCATCCTCTATATTTCCTGCTTAGATTTTTCTCATTGCCTGCAGGACCATCCATTCCTGGGAGTGGGGCAGGTCAGCATGGGTCACCCCACCCCAACACACACCTCCCTGCATAGCTCAGCTTCACCCAGGTTTCTGGCTCTGCCGCAGAGATCTAAATTGTCCCGAAGACCTCTCATGAAATCCAGCTGGGACTTTTCATCCTTAAACTTCCCCATAACATATTCGCGGCTTCTAAATAACATCGGTGCCGGTTGCCCCGATCCACCTGTTAGCCCTGGGCACTGCAGTGTCCTTCTCTTTGCAGGTCGCCAAGATCTCTTGGGCGTTTCGTTTCTCACCGATCACCCCCTTTGAATTTCAGGCCAAGAGCTCGCAAGAAGCCACTGCAGAGGCGGGAGAGGCGGGCCCTGCAGCCCAGGACCAGCCCCCGGCCTCTTCGGAGGCCGCTCCCGAGCAGCCTGCGCCCCAGGAGCCCTCGGCCCCGCGCTCTCCTCCGCCTGGGTCTCCCGGGAAGCCCGAGGAGGGCGAGGAGGCAGCGGCTGGGCCCGAGGAGCACTCGGTGCGCATCAGTATGAGCCCCGGCCCCGACCCAGGCGAGCAGACCCTGTCGGTGGAGATGCCGGAGGAGAAGAGCGGGGAGGCGGAGTGAGGCCGCCAAGGAGCCACCCTGCGGGTGCGTCCGCCCGCACCTTGCGCCCCTGCGCCCGGCTCCTCGCGGCCCTCTGCAGCGCCCTCTGCGCCAGACAAGGAAGCCTTCCCGCATTAGCGGCCTCGGTGGAGCCAACCTCCCTGTCCCTAACACACCTCCTGGCGGGCTTAGTCTTGAAATCAACAAATTTCATCAAATGTTGGTGTCCCGGAGCTGCCACACAGTCCCTGGAGAACCCTGCCTCCTCCAGGTGGTTAATATTTTAAAGAACAAGATCATTTTCCGCTTTTGAAGTTCATCCGCAGGGATAAATGAGGCTCTGAGATCTCAGGAGGCTGTTGAAGATGTCAGGCTTGGGAAGCCGGAGGGCTTCTCCGCAGAAATCCGGCCCTCTTTGTGTTAAGGATAAGAATAAGAATTTTGCAAAGACAGGGACAGTCTGCAGTCCACGGCGATTCAGGTCAGAACAGGGGATGCTGCTTTCCTTGGTTAGGCAGTTAAGAGACGTGAGGCTGATTAGCATGGTCTTGCTTAGGTTCCCAGACTACATTCAAATGCCTGTCTGACGCCAGGGTTTCAGAACACATAAAAGGGAAATGGACTTAGTGGCCGGGGCTGCCAGCTTTCCCAGGTAAAGGGCAGCCCTGTGGAGGCATCCTCAGCCTGTCACCCTGAAAAACCCAATTTCTCACCAGCAGGGATCAGGCTGTCACCTGCTTTTAACACCCTTGCTGTAGAGATGGTGGCAGCAACTTGGATTAATCCTCAGAAATGAAATCTCACAGCTGATGACACCACTTAAATTCCCTGAAGTCTCTTCCGATCATGTCATGTTTTTATGATTAAAAAAAGGGGAGGAAGGATTATTCAGTCCATGAATATTTATTGAGAGGATTTTATTTGCATACCAAATGGCTCTTGGGGGAGTCAGTGATTAAAAACAAAATCTAGTAGTGAACTGTTTGCTTCCAGCAACAATGAACCCAGAAGGGCCTGGAATTCCAGTGGGTGCTGCCCATTTGATATCAGATGACAGCTGGTGTGCTGCGGAAGGGACTTCCCGAGGGCTTTTGTAGTATCTGTCCATCAGTTACAAACAGCACTGTGAAAATTTTAAACAATTTGGGAGTTCCCAAGTTGGTCTAAGCCTTTCCGAATCCCAGAGTGATGAACAGATTTATCATCATATCATGTGATCTGGGTAATCATTACATTGAATGCAATTTCACTGGTACAATCCGTCACAGCATTGAATGTAATGATGATTGGATTATTACTTCTCCTTTTCAAGGGTTTTATTAATTTGTTTTAGTAGGTAAAGACATTCACATGGGTTCAAAGGAAACTCAGGAATAATTTTTGATCCTGTTCTTGGCACCCAACCTCCCTGGACCCCTCCCTGGGAGCTGTTAGCAGCTTCCTGCGTATCCTTTCAGAGATAGTTCATGCTTATGCAAGGAAGTGTATACATTCATTCTTTCTCCCTTCCTTCTCTTATTTTTTTATTTTTTATTTTTTTTTTTGAGTCAGAGCCTCGCTATATAACCCAGGCTGGACTCGAGCAATCCTCCTGCTTTCACCTCCTAAGTAACTGGGACTGCAAGCCTGTGTCACTGTGTCCCCTCCCTACCTCTTCTTCCTCCTTCTCCTCCTTCAGAAGTGGTAACACATACTAGGCACTCTTATTTTCCCTCTCATTTATTCTAGAGATTATTCCTTATCAGTATCTAAAGAACATATTTATTAGCAGGGTATGATGGTGCACACCTGTAATCCCAGTGGCTCAGAAGGCTGAGGCAGGAGCATCACAAGTTCAAAGCCAGTCTCTGCAACTTAGCAAGGCCCCAAACAACTTAGCCAGACCATGTCTCAAAATAAGAAAACAAACAAACAAACAAACAAACAAAAAACTGGGGATGTAGCTCAATAGTGAAGCATCCCTGGGTTTAATCCCTGGTACACCCCACCCCCTTCCCCCCAAAAAGAAAAAAATGCTTAGTGGTTATTTTTTCATAAGGCAATCTAGCCCTTTGTATGGATGTATCATGAGATTTAAACCACTCTTCATTGATGGGCATTTGTGTTTCCAATCCAATGCTATTAAAAATAATGTGTAATCAAATTATCTCGCACAGGGGCTGCAGGTGTAGCTCTATGGTATCTGCCTGGCATGAGCAAGGCTCTGGGTTCCATTCCAGCACCGGGAAAAAATATTGTACAGACCTAATTTCGCTGGCACACACTCTTCCTAAGTGGAGGAGGTCTGGGAGTTTAGGCAGATTTTTTCCCTTACCACCCCCATTTATCATTCCCATATTGACATCATGTATTCTAAGACCCAAGCACAGACAATGCTTCCACTTTTAGCAAATTCTTCAGATATTCATGTAAGGTAAACACATTGCCCTTCTGTAGATGACAGAATGTTTCAATGGCACTTTCACTGTGAGAACCTATTTTACAAGGCATCTTTTTTATGTGAATGTTATTCTTTTAGATGTCAGTCCTTGAATGTGTCCTGCTTATTATGTAAAACAAGAGATTCTTATAGTTCTCAAGAATTAGTCCTGGAAAGAAATTGATTTTGAAGTGAGATAGACAGTGTTTTAATTTCACTGAGCCTCTCTTATTAAATTCAACACTTTTGCAAAACCTAGATATTAGGTAAATTGAGTTGAGACAGGCATTATTCTCCAAATTGAATTGGTCTGTTGGTTGCTGAGATATGAATGGTATAGCACTGAAACACTGCCATTCTGCAGCTGAAGAATTCTAAGACCTTTTAACTATGTATATTGAATCTCTGCTCATTTAGAACGTCTCAACTTCTCCTGTATCTTGGTAGAAAATGAACAGCAAGTTATTTTTTAACTGCGTAAATATTTTAAACCAAAACCAAGAAGCTGTTTAAAAATTTTCATTATCAAAATATGTTCAGCTACCAGGAATATTTTAATGTTTTCTTAGTAAACATGAATACTTTGTGTACACTTGGGCTTTCACATTACAATGCATTTTAATTAAAGTATTTAGACAAATGTTCCTGGCTCTTGGATTCATTTTAAAAACCGACCATGTGTGACAGCACCTTTGTAAGAAATTCTAAGTGAATTTTCTGGCTCAGCCTCCTTCGTTGATCCCCTACTGACATCTTTGGGGCCATAATCCATCCTGCATTTCTGTCTCTGGGATAATGTCCTTATCAAACCTCCACGGCCCCTGGGATTCTAAGACTCTCAAATCGACAGCTTTTTTTTTTTTTTTTTTTTATGTCTGATATCACCAAGCCAACTGCTTACAACTTCCCCAGCCCCGTCAGACCTGTTCCAGGACGAATCGTGCTGATGAACGTGCGCTCTGGATCCAGACTGTCTGGCTTCCAATCCCAGGGGACCATGGAGGTCCACTCTGAGCCCTAGCCCTGATATCCTCATCTCTAAGATGTGGATAACACATAGTACCAAATAAGACCTCTGTGATGACCTGGTACCAGAGGGGCACTGCCAAGTCTGAATGGGCATGAGGAATAAAACCAACTGCCATCCTTTCTGCTCCAGAGTAGATTGGAAGCCACCCCCTGCCACAGAGCTCTGTCTTCTGCTTCCGCCCAGGGTTATACACACAGAATGGGCCTGATCTCCCCTTTCTTGATGCTTTATGAGAGTTTGTACAAAGGGTTGGGCATATATTGATTAAAGCAATATACATCGCAGTTTTTCCGATCATCATTAATGGTTTAACTCGTTTTCCTATGAAAACAGAGGCTGACACTCTCCCCACAAGGCTTTCTCTCCTGGGATGCTCACTCCATTCTGGGCCAGGCTCAGGGAAGGCAAATGACTTGCACATTCACACAAAACCCCGTGTTCAGAAGGGCCCCGCATTTGAAATTTATAATTTTTGAATAAACATTCTGCATTTTTATTTGCACTGGGCCCCACAAAATAATAAATTGTGTCCTGGCTAGGTTAGGAAGCCACCCAGCATTTGAAAAGGCCAGTGGAAGAGGGACATAGGGATGTCTTTTCTACACTCAGCTTCCACCTCCCTTCCTCCAGCCCCAGGATCCTCTTGGAAGATTTCCTTTCTGTCACAGGTGGACCTCAGCTAGGTCCACTGGTTCTGTGTGCTAGGAATTCCAATCTTAAGGATTATTGTTACCTTAATGCTTGCTAACAGAACACTGGTTTAGTTTTGGCCAACAACACACCCAGGCCCAGGAGATGAAGCCCTGTCTAAGCCAGTCCCTTCTCGCTGTTCTCTTCCACCTGACGCTTGCCTTCCCAGCCTTCTCGGCAGTCAGGTGGCCATTTGACCTAGTTCCTTAAAACAAATTATGAAAGGGAGGATGAGAAGAGCCTCCTTATTAAAGGAAGGTCCCTTATTACCACTGTCCTTCATTTCTCCTGCTTGTACTACTGATGCAAGAATATTTTTGCAGTTGCAGCAATAGTCTTGTGACTAAAGAGCCAAAACTCAGAGAAATGCGTATTTTTTTTTGTATCAGGGATTAAAACAAGGGGTGCTTAACCTCTGAGCCACATCCCTAGTCCTTTGTCCATTTTTTTTTTTGAGACAGGGTCTTGCTAAATTGCTGAGGCTGGCAGTCCCCCTGTCGTAGCCTCTCGAGTCACTGAGATTACAGGCATGTGCCACTGTACCTGGCTGAAATGCAGATCTTGACATGTTTGAATGGCCGAAGCAAACCTGAGACTACTTGACCACAGACCACTTGTCATGGGAATCTACAATTATTATTTAAGCCATTCTCCCGTCCTGAGAATGAGAAATGAAACAGGAAAGAAAGCAAATGGGAGCTGATGCATCACAGCGTTGGCACCCTGGCCTGGCTAGACATTACTTCCTGTTGCTCAGATTCTCCTTACTAATTACTATGTTCCTGGCCCTCCTGGCCTGGTCTTCCACCTTGCCCTAGTGACACATATGGTTTTGAAAGTGTTCACCTTCTGCTTCAGTTGGTCAGGATTGGTTTCCATTGCTCATAACGAAAGAAACTTAACCAATGCAGACGAGGAGACTTGTGGGAGTTTCCTGATTATTTAAACCCCAAGATCTCTGCCACCTACTCTGGGTGTGACTTTCAGTCTAGCACTGGCACTTGGTTTCTGTTTAGAAACTATTTAAAAACAAGTCTTGGTTCCTAAATGCAAACATCAGGAAGAGATCCTCAAAAAAGGCACTAGAGAAGAGTTTTGACCAAGACCAAGACCAAGACAAGGTCAAGGTCAAATACCTCTCAGTGCATGATCAGTCCCCTGGGACAGAGTGTTTTGACCTGAAGGCAAAGTTGGGCATTAAGGATATTTCCCAAGAACTTCTCCCTGCTCCTTCCTAGTGCTGAAGACGGAAGACCCCCAGTGAATGATCCTTTAGACCGATCCCACCCTTTGATGTCTTTCATATCTTTGATGTCTTTCACATCCTTCCTGCCACAGTTGTGACTGTGCTTTGGGTGCAGGGAGCTTTCCCACTCGTCGGTTCTGTCCAACATTCCACTGCGAAGGGATCAGGAAGGAAGTGATCAGCTCCAAATTATAGCTGAGGAAATTCTTACTTGATAGGCAAAAGGATCAATTCTCAAAGAATCAGCACCTTGGCTAGAGCCAAGAGAAAAGTCCCCCAAAAGGCCACTGTCCTGCCTGCCTCTGCAGCATCATCCAACCTGAATAATTTTCATTCATTCAATAAATATTTTTTTAAATTATTTTTTTTTTGGTGCCAAGCACTGTTCTAGTTGCTTTCTCGACCTCAGGTATTCCAACTCTATTTTTATTTTTTTGGAATTGTGGATTGAACCCAGAGTCTCACACATGCTAAACACAAGATCTGAGCTACATTCTCTTCCATCCCTGTTAATAAAATAATCCAGGGCTGGAGCAGTGGCTCGGCGGTTACCGCGCTTGCCTGGCATGCGCAAGTGCATGAGTTCAAACCCCAGCACCACATGCACAACGAAGTGTCCAAGGAATGAAAGTCACATGAAAAACTAAATAAAAATTGCTTCTTTCTCTTTCTCTCTCTCACTGTCCCCTCTTTCTTTGAATAAATAAATTAATTAAACAAAATAATCTTCCAGAGTGTTATAAGATTCAATGGATTTTAAATAAACCATTACAGAAAAAAAAAGAAATGATGGTTGTTGGTTAACATTTCCTGGATTCAATATGCTGAACATGGTCTTTCTCCACCATCCCTGAAATGAAGCAGGGGAATGGGCCCCAGAGCCCTTCTTATTTTATTCCTTCAGTGGGCAAGAGTTCGTAGCATCTCCAGGGGTCTTCCCTGGTCACAATTATAGTTTGCCAGATTTAGAAAATAAAAATACAGGTTGTCCAGTTCATTTGAATTTCAGATAAATAATAAGGGTGTATGTGTGTGTATGTGTGTGTGTGGTATATGTAGTATAATATCTGGGATATATATATGTAGTATAATATTTGGAATATATTTGTTACAGAGCTGGGGCCTTCTGGGGAAACTGAGGCTGACATGGGAGAATCGAGGCTCAAACACCGGAAAGTTTTCAGGAAACAGTTTTATTGGTTAATGTTGCAACATGATCCAGAGGCCGTAACACCTACTGCTCTCTGGATTGTGGAATGGGAATTTATATTTTTCAGATTACATCATACATTCAGTTTTCAATGCCTATTGATTACAAAAGGAAATTACAAAAAAAATGGTTATCCACAAAGAACGCAAATGGCTGCAGTTTCTCAATATAAACAGCTTCTCAGGAAAGACAGAAGAAAGAGAGCCTCTGTAGG
>PVKS010051441.1:0-11143 GCA_004027875.1 Aplodontia rufa | reverse complement strand
GAAGACACTGTCTCATGTACATGCATTTGAGAGAGAAATATGGCAATAATTGCAGAATACATAATAGCATATGCTCTTCAAAACAGCAGCAATTTTAAGTCCAGGAATTTGTAGGACCAATGTAATCAGACATGTGCAATAAAATAGATTAATTAATAATGAAAATGAGGAAAGGGAAAAACCCAATCTCTACATCCCTCAACAATAGTACACTTATAGAAATGAACTCTTTGCAACTATTAAAATGTGGAATTCTATGGTTATTAGGTCTCCTGCTATGTAAACACTTCTGAAATACTTTTTAGAGAGATCAACCCCAAAGTGCAGAACCATGAGCTCCCTGGACCTGTGATGCTATGGTGAGAGTGTGGACATAATGGCCCAAGGTTGAGTTCTCTTAGAGGGACTGAGGCATGAAAGAGATGTTCATTCATTATCACATCAACTTCTGCACTGATTTTTACCATCAGCATGTGTAACTGTCATACAAAAATGAATTTTGGATTCTTAGGGTGCAGTAGGTGCATGGAACAGCCTTCCCCCTCTCCATGGTGGGACAAGCATTATCTGGCCCCACCCACATGGCCAAATCAAAAGTGATTATAGAATGGACACTTGATTCCACCTGCCCTAACCAAATCTCAACCTCTCCTCTCTCTCTCTCTCTCTTTCTCTCTGTCTCTCCCTCCATCCCTCTTTCCAAGACATGTACAATTGAGAGGAAGAAGGTAGGTATAAAATTATTATTTAAACTGAGATGTCGACTGGAAGATAGCTATGTTATTTCCTATCTAAAAAAGAAGCAAGTGAACTGGAAGGAAGATATGAGACAGAGAGAAAGGGTATGATGAGTTATGGGCACTGGGAAGAAGAAAAAAAAGTAGGAGGAAGAATAGGAGGGGGCACAGGCAGAAGAAACTGATCTGATGAGACAAAGGCAGGAAGCAGAAGCCCACACAGCCCAGAAGGAAGGACCCAGAAGCAGTCCTGGCAGCTAAAAGAAGACCTTCTAGTTTCTAAGCTCCCCATCTCCCTTTTTACTCCATGAACCCAGTTCCCCGAGCCTTGATTGCCTTTCTTTTCTAGAGTTCCTTTCATCCTTTACTGATTAGACTAATCTGCATGCATTTCTGTTTTTTGCAACCTCATATCCTTCCTTGTCTAAGCTAAAATCTTTGCTTTTTGCTTTAAGATACTTTGCTGCAGATTGTCTGGCTTGTTTTCCTCTAGCTTCCTAAAAAGAACCTCTGACATTTTCTGAAAAACTATCATATTATTATAAATGATTCATTGCTTGTAATCAAGTCCTACATTAGTTATTAGGAATAAACAGAAACAAAATTACAAAAAATCCTTTTCTCTAGAAGAAAGGTTAATAGATACTAAGACAAATAAAGACTCAGTTTCACCCATTTTGTCCTATCATTATAGATGTAGAACACATATATAAACTTAAATACATTTGTGATACAATTATATAAAATATAAATATATACTAATAGCGTACCAACTTTACAATATGATTATAGTAATATGAATTATAATAATATGCATAAGCTCTTGATTATGATCTAGAACATATTTTAATACATTTGTGTCAATTTTTTTGAAATATTCACAGAATCAAAACTTAGGACTTAAAGGGTTAATGCTAAGATGTTAAATCATAACAAATTAGCTAAAATTCTGTGTATTGTAAAAGAATCCTGATTTCAGAGCTATTAACATCTGAAAAAATGAATGTGGAAAATTGAATACATGGTATGCAAGATATGAATGAGTGAATAAGTTCCAAGGGGAAAATAGATAAAAATAGGTTTGATAGGCAGGGATGTGCTGAGAGAGGCAGAGAACCAAGCAGAGGGCAGAAGAAAATGTGTGATCTATGTGGACCAGCTGTGTGGTCATGAGAGAGAGAGAGAGAGAGAGAGAGAGAGAGAATTCTTGGTCTTCCCCATAAGGAATGTGCAGAGCCTAGGCTAGAGGAGCATCAGATCAAAGTGCATGGGGAGGAATGATAGGGAAGTGTGAGGAGGCTGTGACTAATATATGTAATCACAAGGCATAAGACCCTGTAACTTAGAGGACTTAGGTATTCCCTCTGAAGAAAGTTAGAAGCCACTGCATGGTTAAACTGCACGTTGCGTTGTCCAGGATCAGCACCCAGGCTGACAAAGCAGGAGAATTTAGAGAATGGCTGTGATAATCCCAGGGGAAAATGATAATGGCTTGGACAAGAGTGATAGGAAGATCTGAGGCAGAAAGGAATGTGGGAGGAGATGGGAGCAGTGTCAGGTTCTTAGGAGGGATAGGCAGATCAAATTTTCAACACCTATAGGACATCCCAATGTGGATGTCAATAAGACAGATGGAGAAAGCAGTCTGAGGAGAGAGCCAGAAGAGAGATCAAAATCTTAGAATCATCGAAATCTTGGACTCATGCTGCATTTCAAACCATGAGATCGGATGGCCCCTATTGAAATGAGTCTAGA
This sequence comes from Aplodontia rufa, assembly GCA_004027875.1. Classification (NCBI taxonomy): domain Eukaryota; kingdom Metazoa; phylum Chordata; class Mammalia; order Rodentia; family Aplodontiidae; genus Aplodontia; species Aplodontia rufa. The sequence goes on along the minus strand of PVKS010051441.1, from coordinate 8,651 downwards.
AGCAACAGATGATAAAACCAAGAATAAGACAGATGTGGTGGTGCATCCCTGTAATCTCATTGACTCAGGAGGGCTGAGGCAGGAGTATTGCAAGTTTGAGGCCAGCTTCAGCAACTTACTGATACCCTTAGCAACTAAGAGAGATCCTGTCTCAAATTTAAAATGGGGATGCAGCTCAATGGTAAAGCACTTGTGGGTATCATTCCCAGAAACAAACAAACAAAAAAAAAGAATGATTCCTTGAAGTAGTATAGGACTCAAAGTTATGAGGGTGGAAAAGAATGAGCAGAAATCAGAGACGGGGATGAACTTATGAAGCAGCAGTTACAAGAATGTCATATGCAAGTTAAGGAAAGAGGTTTCAATAGAAACCAATCCTTCAGAACTGTGTGAAAAAATTTTTTTCTATTTAAGCCATCTGGTCCATGGATTTTGTTTTAGCAGGCAGAACTGACAAATACAACAAGCAAACTAAACAATATTTAAAATTCCTTCTAAAAATAAATTTCTAATGAGAGCTATGCATATATGAATGAGATCCACAAGGAGCCGCACAACCAAAATACTTGGATTAATTATTAATCAATTAAAAGTTTTAGTCAGCTTTTTCATTGCTGAAAATAAAGGACCAGACAAGAACAATTTTAAGAGGGAATGGTCATTTGAGGGCTCACAGTGTTGGAGGTCTTGGTCCATGTATGGCCAGCTCCATTCCTTAGGGCTTGAGGCAAGGCTGAACAACATGGTGGAGGCATGGCTCCAGGGAACAGGGAATTGAAGGTAGAGCACAGCAGAGAGAGAAACTCCGTGCCAGGTGCAGAATATATACTCCAGAGGAAAGCCCTCCCAATGACCTGCCTCCTTGAGCCACACTCTTCCAGTCTACAGTTGCCAGTTAGTCCCCACAACTCACTGATTGGGCCAAATTTATAATCCAATCATTTATCTCAGCCTTCCCAAATTGTCACATGTGAGCTTTTGTGGACACCTCACATTCAAACCATAACATAAAATATTAACATGTTATCATATATTAAACATATCAAACCATAATTATCCACTTTTGCTATTTCATGAGTTGGTTCATTCATTCAATGAGCTCAACTGGAGTCTTGAAGATCAGGACTCAGAATAGATAAGATGTGGCAGAGACTGGAGGCTGTGAAGGACATTGGAAAACCCCACTCAATGTGGAGACATTTGTTTCAGAAAAAGAAGGGAGAAATCACACTTCCCTCACTATCATCATCTGTTAAAACAAACTCTATATGAAGAACACATTCAGAAAGCAAAGGAAAATATAGAATCATGATTCAGAACAGAAGAGCCATCAACTGTGTCAAAAACAGCCAAGAGGTGTGGAAAAATCAGTTCATTTCTCCTAGATTCATGTTCAGATTTTAATCTGCTGTTCCATCTATTACAAAGGAAAACTTCCTCCTATACCCACCTTCCTTTCACAGTAACCATTCTCTTTTTCTCCTTCCATCAAAAGTCACAAACACAAAATGAAACTGTTTCTAAATCTCTAATCCATTTTTGATGCATATAATTTGATATACACTTGCTCCAGGTGACTCTGGTGCTAGGATAAGATAACATGTCCAAAGATATGATCCTAAAAAAAAAAGATAATAAAGATGCAGTCCTGTAGGCACCCAGACAGAACCTTCCTGCCCCCCACCTGATCTTTGTGAGGGTCTTGTCTCTGGCATGTCAAAGCTGGCTATGTAATTAATGTTGTTCTGATTCATAAGGCCTCCAGGTCATACAGCAAAGTTCTCAGTGCTTACAAATCCCTGTGAGAGCACGTTGGCCATTTTTGTCACGCACATTAATTTTATTTTAAATTGAATACGTGAAAGGCAACATAGCTAATTAAATGTGGCACAGGAATATGGTTAACAAATAAATATCAAAATATCAAAAATAATATTAAACATAATTTGAATGATCAATTAGCTAGAAATGTCTGCATGAGCATGGATCAGATTGCTGGCAATATATTTATAACACATACTACACAATATGTAAGTCATATGTAAGATCTTCATTGAAGACTAAAGTGAAAAAAAATGTACAGTATAGTCAACACTGGATACTAAGGATATTAAAGAAAAGTCTCTATTTCCCTCTGTGAGTCTCTGCCCCTCTTTCATTTCCTCCCCCATCAGTGCCACTCCCCACCCCACACTCTCTCATACACACACACACACACACACATGGCAGCTGCTAACCTTAGATATAGGACTTTACCTAGTTGAGAGACCACAGCTGTCTGAATGTCACCCTTAACTTTCCAACACCATTTTATAGTAGACTACTGAAAGCAGCAAGGGCTCCAAAATTGGGTTTCAATTGATCTGTTTAATCTCTGGCCAGTCGTTTCAGTTTGCTGATTCACATTAGTTTCTGCAACTGTCAAATGAAAACATTTACCTAGGTGCATTGCTGTGAGATTCAAATAAGATGGAGTACATTTGAAGCCAGTCAGTGATATATGAATGTAAAATCTAATTCATGAAATAGTACAAGCTGAGGATTCATAGTTAAAGTGTGTGTATATGTATGCACATGAATGAGTACTTTCTGTGTATTATTTACAAATTTTCAGGTATTGTTTAATAAATGCTAATTGGAATACAATTTATTGTTATTAAAAGTTTTCATTCCCAATCCTTGAAAAGGGAGGAACAAAATTGTTTTGGATATAAACAAGGCTTCATTCAAGATCAGTTTAGAAGTCAGAACATTTTAGTTATTCCCAATTTTCTCCCTGAAAAAGCTCTTCAGAATATCATATATTCATCACCATAAAAGAGCCCCTCATGGCTGTGGGGAAAGAGGAACACTGTCACACTGCTAGTGGGACTGCAAACTGGTTCAGCCACTCTGGAAAGCAGTGTGGAGACTCCTCAAAAAATTAGGGCTGGAACCACCTTATGACCCAGCTATCCCACTCCTGGGTATTTTCCTCAAAGGGTTAGAATCAGCATATTATAGTGATGTGGCTTCATCAATGTTTATAGCAGCTCAATTTACTATTGCTAGACTATGGAACCAACCCAGATGCTCCTCATTTGACCAATGGATACAAAAACTTTGGTACATATATACAATGGAATACTACTCAGCCATTAGAGAAGATGATATTATGGCTTTTGATATCAAATGGATGGAGATGGAAAGAATTATGCTAAGTGAAGTATCCCAATCTCAGAGACTCAAGGGCCAGATGTTTGCTCTCATTTGTGGAAGCTAGAATACATCTGGAAATAGTATGTTAGATGGCTAAGCTAATAATAACCTCAAATTGTATGATTTTTTATGCAAATACGGGGATGATTGCCTAGGATACCTGGAGGCAAAGGGTAGGGGACAGGGTGGGGGGAGGGATTAGGAAAGTTATCTAGGAGACTGGAGGGCAGGAATATGGGGGAATCAATTCAGAAGGAGATCTCTGACCTTCATGAAATATCCATTTAACTCAGGGGTTCTTCTGGGGGAAATATAGAAACATGGGGAACCCAAGGAGGGTATCCATGACATGGCATTAGCCTTGGATAGCTATGTATATATACATTTGTTCTTAATTGTTTGACAGTGTTTCTCCCTCAATTATAACTCCATATTCATCTAATAAAAATAAAATAAAAAGAGCCACTCCTATAATAATCCCTCCTTTGTAATGTGAATTCAACAACAATGAACTCACTTGCTCATTACAAATAGTATGATCACTATTAGTTTTAATATTTTTAAATAATGAACCAATAGCACATCAACAGAGAAAAGCAGAAGTCATCATTGCATGAAATCAACCATTGTTTTCATGAGCCAATTACACACAGGATTTGACTTATCCTCCAGTTAGATTCAAAAAACAAAGACAAATCTCGTAAGGACCATATGAATGACAACCATTTTAAATGCCAAAGCTTAAAAATAGTCAAAAAAAAGACTAGCAGTAGCATTTCTTTCAAATGTGTGCAAAATTATTCAGGATTTATTCACTGAACAAAACTCTGAAGATACACAGAATGAATCATTACATTGTAATTTGATTTAAAATTATGAATTAAATGCAAAATGTTGACTTAATTCTGAAGATATGTCATTTACTTTAGGTTCTACATATCTCCTTTACATTTTGTTGCTTATAAATCTGAGATAATATTAGTTCAAGTGTTTAAGAAAATATCCAAGTTCTTAGTTACTATATCTCTTCATAGAACTTGAACGCATAAGTAATACTGGAGGAGGCAATGACCACCAAGCTTCTGTCTGACAAAGTCCAGACATGGGGAAGAGCCTGGCAAAGCCAGCATTCTGGGAGATTGTCAAAACCATCCCTTCCAGAAATTGGCTGTATTCTAGTAATTATATGTATTATGAATTTACTCAAATTGGAAACTCTCTGACTGTTATAAGAATTCCATTGCTCAAACAACTGTTGTGGATTGTTAAGAAGTGTACTGGTGATAACACATATAGAAATCATGGAAAATAAAGCTATACTGACTTTAGAACAAAATTGGAAATAGAAAGCAAAATAATTAGAACTAAAGAACAAAGAAACTGTAATACGTAAAACATCTACAGAAGGGCATATTTACCTTTCTTGTTTTGGCAGAAGTTAGGTTTTTACTTCTTAGTCCACAGATTAGGAGGCACAAATATTTTATAAAATTAACAATTATAGGATCTAGGATAACTATAATATATCTAGTAAGGTTACAATAACAAAATAGTTTCAGCTTAGTAGTTAATAGGGCATAGGGGTTATTATAGCTTATAACATAGTCTAGCTAATTAAGAAACCTCTAATAAAAATAGAGAGACAGCATTTGGGGAAATGTTCGATTTCTGTCTTTTATCAAAGCAGGTTTAAAGAACTAAGAAAAGCATTATTCTTTTGAAAAATAAGGCTTCTTTCTACAGTGCATGAAACAGCCCATGAGGATTTGACCATGACTTTATGATAAAGTGGATAGTTTTATGTCTGGTGCTCTGAAGCAGTTTGAACTAAATGGTCACATGTCCCTAGTTAATAAAAAGCTTTTCATTTATGCTAAGATAGGGTTAATAGATTAATATAGTACAGTAACCTTCAAATGCTTTTCTTAGCAAATGAGGTAATGGGTTGAAGAAATCTCTAAAGGAAAAAAGTAAGTTTATACCAGTTAGTTACATACAGTCAATGTGGTGGGGGGGGTTGAAGACATAAATTGTACTAATGGTTGATTCTTTAAGATTACTGGGAAACTGAAAAGAGAATTGTATAATGAAGCAGATAATGAAAGTCTTGTCCATACATCTGTATAAAAAAGTTCAACAACAAAGAATAGATAGCATTTTGCTCAAGCAGGGAACTGTGTCTGCTTGCAAATTGCACCAGAGGTTCAAGTCGTTCCTCCATGCCAACTCCATCCATCCTTCCTTCAGGGACCCTAAGAGTTGTTGGGGCTGGCTCCTGACATAATACCTTGTTATCATAATGCAATTGCAATCTGAACACACATGGAAACAATAACAAGAATTCTAAGGATTCTTCAAGAAATTCAAAACATTTTCAATAAATTTTTGTTACATGGAAATCCCATAAATTTCATGAGGCAATAATTCTTCCAACAATTTAGAAGATGGAATTTGGTTTTAATTTTGCCTCTGATAATATTTTATCACATTTCAACATGTGTTTATTGGATGTGTTAAAATTATTTATCACTATGCTTTGGAAACATTAATTAATATGGCATGTCTGAGATTTAATGGGTTGGATCCATTAACCCCTCACTTCCCTTCAATCCATTAATAATAACTGAGATCCTGCTATTTGCAAACTATCAAAGATCTGCAAAATAGTTGAAGAATGAATTAAAAAATAAGAAATATAAAAAACTGAAAACCAATTCAATAAAGAGCATAAAAAGTGAAAATATGGTCTACATTAACTGTCAAAAGAATAAAACAAATTACTTTGAACAATTTTAGAAAAGAGATAAGGGGTTTAATGGGGGAAGGATTCTTAAAAATGAGATTGAAAGGCATGACAGAAGCCACAGCACACAACAGGAAGGCAGGGACTAGGCAAATGTGAATATGCTGGAAGGTCTATAATGAAAGTCAGTCAGTGGAGCTCCATTAACTCACTTGCTAACCTGAGAGCCCTAGGGCAGCATGACTCTGGCTCTACTCAGTGGGGTTGCCCAGGAAAGAGATCCTGGGGAGACATGAAGCAAGAGCAGGTTGTCTTCAATACTGAATTTTTCACCAAGCAAAATTCAGATTTAAATCCAGAAAAAGTCCACTAATAACACATGCGGAGGCACCTCCCATGTATGTCTCAGGCCCTGCACTGGGGGTGCTTCAATACATGCTGTCCCATTTAGTCCTAACAAACATCAAATAACCCATTTATTACCATGAATTCAAGTCAGAGAGCGTTAGTGTAGGTTCTGAAAATTAACTACCTTTAAAACTAAAATGTACAAAAGCAGGTTAAGACATATATATTAAACCTAGTAAGGAAGAACATCACCTAAAATAAGATTTAATTGAAATTCAACATAATAAACAAAATGTAAAAGATACAAGGGAAAATCATCTATCATTCCCCAAACCGAGAAAATCACAACTTGAATCAACTAATATGAATTTTTTAATTAATCAGATGTTGGATTTGTCTGACAAAGATTTTAAAGACACAATCATAAAAAGCCTCAACAATAAATAAAAATTCTCTTAAAGGAAATGAAAAGATGTTTCTTCAAAGATATCTCAGTGAAGAAATAAATTATATAAAGAACAAGCAGAAATGGCAGAACTAAGAAGTTTAAAAACAAGTTTTGCTTTCTTTTCTTTTTAAAGGCAAAAATCTCAATGGATAAAGGCTCAGATGAAATAATTTGTGAACTTGGATCTAGAACAATAGAAATTACCCAGTGTGAACAACTGATAGGCAAATGTGAACACAGCCTTAAGACCATGTGGAACAATAGCAGGTGATCCAACATTAATGTCATCTCAGTTTCAAGGAAAAAGAAAGAAAATGGAGCTGAAAGCATATGTTAGTTGGATTTTCCATGCTGTGACAAAAATATGTGCCCAGAAGAACTTGGAGAAAGAAACATGAATTTTGGCTCATGGTTTCAGAGGATTCCGTCCACAGTCAGCCAGGTCCATTGGTCTGGTCCTCAGGTGAGGCACAGCATGGTAGAAGAGTGTGGCAGAGGAAAGCTGCTCAACTCATGGCAGTAGGGAAGGTGACAGGGGGAGAGACAGAGTCACAGAGGGAAACAGAAGATACAAAAGTTTGGTACATATATACAATGGAATACTACTCAGCCATTAGAGAAGACGATATTATGATTTTTGATATCAAATGGAAGGAGATGGAAAGAATTATGCTCAATGAAGTCTCCCAATCTCAGAGACTCAAGGGCTGAATGGTTTCTCTCATCTGTGGAAGCTAGAATACATGGGGAAGCAGTAGGGTAGACGGCTAACCTAACAATAACTTCAGGGGGATGGCTCCCTAGGATACTTGGAGGTATAGGGAAGGGGATGGGGAGGAGGGTATATGAAAAACTCATAGGAGTCTGGTGATTGGGAAGATGGGGGAACCATCCCAGAAGCCGATGTCATTCCTCCACGAGCTACCCAGTTAACGCATGAGTTTTTCTGGGGGAAACTGCAACAGGTGAAACCCAAGGTGGTCATCCGTGTTTTGGCATTACCCCTGGATAACAAAGTATACATACATTGGTTACTGTTGGTTTGATAACGTTTCCCCCTCAATTGTATCTCTATATACTTCTACTAAAAAAAAAAATTAAATAAATAAAAATTAAAAAAGAAGGGACTGGAGAGAGGATAAAAACTCTTCCGTGGCATTACGGCATAGTCTTGGTGGCCGCCTTTCTCCAACTAGGTCCTCCTTCCAGTAGTCCATTCAAATATTAATGAATTAAGCCATTTGATGGATTTCTAGACTTTGATTCATTTGATGGGTTTTTTTGGTGATGATTGGGTAATGAGGGCTCTGTGAGCCTCTGCACCTTTCTGCACTGGGAACCATGCTTTCAACATAAGACTTTGGGGGAGCATTCCAGATCCAAACCAAATCAAAGCACATTTGAAGATAGAACAACTCAAATGGTCTCAATATTGCTAAAAGACACAAAAATTTGGAAGAATCTGAGTAAAATTCAAACTAGACAAATGTAAATTAAACCACATCAACAGGCAGCATTACACTTCAGAGAACTGTGATAAAGAAGAACAAAGCTTAAACATATCCAGAAAGAAACAATGTACTGCCTTCACGGTAACACAGTTTCAAAAAACAGATCTCTCATGAGAAATCATGGAAGAAAAACATAAGTGGCTCTACACTTCACAAGTTCAGAAAGGAAAAACGAAACGTTAAAGCAAGACACTCTGCCTAAAGAAAACCTGAATTTTCTTTTTCTTTCTTTGTTTTTTTAAAGAGAGAAGGACAGAGAGAGAGAAGAGAGACAGAGAGAATCAATTTTTTTTAATTAGTTGGGGCTTTTTAAAATTTTTTTTTAAATTTTTGAACAATCATATAAGGTTTTAACAAATAATATAAAATGTGTATAGATTCTGGATAATACAATTACCCCCAG
>PVKS010051440.1:0-11144 GCA_004027875.1 Aplodontia rufa | reverse complement strand
GAAGGTGTCCAGGGTGCAGTGCCACCTCCACAGAGGATCCTGTTCCTTTGTACAAGATGTCATAAAGAGTACAGCTGTGTTCACTGCACCCTCTGAGCTGGAGATTTAGATACTCTCAGTTCACTGTGTTTGATTACTTTGGTGACTTGGGAACCATTCAACAACCTCACCACAATGATGGATTAGGGACATGAGACTTTTCCATATGTTCCTGGTCACAGTAACACCTGTGCAAGTCTTTGCTCCATTTATTAGTAGGACTTCTGATTGTGTGCATGCTATTGTACCAACATGAGTGAATCTAGAGGACATGAATTCAACTGAAATAAGTCAAGTGAGGACAGAAAAATACCATTTGACCTCAGCTCTATATGGGATCTATAAAATCCAAACTTTTACTTCTTCCCTGGAAGCTGAGGACAGCAGTTATAAGAGGCTGAAGGGGCAGTGAAAGGTAGGTTTGTGGTAGAGTCACAGCTCCAGGGGAGAGAGAGATTTTGGTGCTCCATTGAAGTGAGTAAGAATGTGTAGTTATTAATAATGCATTGTATATTTTGAATCAGCTAGATTAATATTTTAAATGTTCTCACCATAAATAATAAATAATTAATGTGACAGATATAATTACCCTATCACGCAGTTCTATGTATACCGCTTTGGATCTTGTAAATACACACAGTTATTATATGTCAATTGAAAATAAAATAATGTGTTAAAAGAACCATGATTTTGGAATAATTGAATTTTCCCATGAAAAAGAATGAATTAGGACCACAATCTCATAACGTACATAAAAATTAATTTGAAATAGATCAACCACACAAAATCAAGTACCAAAACCATAAAACACAAGTGAAAAATAGGAAGAAATTATCATGACCTTGGTTGGATTTGTCAATGCATTCTTATATAGGAAACCCAATCAATGAATGGAAAACAAAAAGTTGACTTGAAATTCCTCAAGATTAAAAATATTTTTTTAAGCAGAGGTCATTATCAAGAATGTTCAAAACAATCTACAAAATGGGAGAAAATATCTGCTCATTACATATCTGATAATGTGTAATATCCAGAATAGATAATGAACTCAGATGAATAGCGATAAGATAAACAACAAAAAAGAGTACAAGACTTGAGGTGAACTGACGAGCTGTTTCTCCAATAAAGATGTGCAGATGACCAAGAAACATAAGACCATTGCTCAACAGTCATTAGGAAAATCATTACCAGAGTAACAACTAGCTAGCACTTCACTATTATTGGAATGGCTGTAATGAAACATAATGTAAGCTGGCGGGGATAGGGAGAAATTGGAGCATTGGATACTACTAATAAGAATTTTTTTACTGATTCTTGATTCTGTGTTTGACATAATCACAAAAGCACGGGATATAATTTTTTTTAGACCTCAGCACCGGCCACTCTCTTCCTGTCCCTCTGGCAACCTCACTCTGCTCTATTGATCTTTCTGCAAATTTATTTACAGCTTTTTATTAGTTGGCATTTAATAGACATATATGATTCTGGGATTCACTGTGTTAAGTACATATAGAAGCTCCATCTGATTCATTCCACAATTCTTCCTTTTTCTTGTCTCTCCTTTTTCCTCCACCAGACCCTTTGCATACTCACTTATCTGTTTACTATTTTGGTGAAATTCCCTTTCTTTTTTTCCCCTTCCTCTATCCCTCAGTTTTTCTCAGTATTTTTCTCTCTCATCCCCCACCTTATTTTATATTAACTTCCACATATCAGAGAAAACATTTAAACTTTGACTTTTTGATACTGAATGAATTAAGTTTGTATGATAGTCTCTAGTTCATTCATTTATGGACTAAGGCCATAAGTCCATTCTTCTGTATGGCTGAGTAGTACTCTATTTCATATAAATACCACATTTTCTTTATCCATTCTTATTCTGAAGGGCACCTGGCTTCTTTAAATAGTTTGTTTATTGTTAATTGTGCTGCTATAAAAACTGAAGTGGATGATGGAATTTAAAATGTGTATTATCTGTGGAAAGCAGCCAGACATTTCCTCTAAAACTAGTGCATACAATTATCACAGGACCAAGTGCCACCACTCAAGTACACAACAAAAGCAAGTAAAAACAGTGACTCCAAGAGCTACTTTTTCATGCATGGTCATTTCAGCATTATTCCCCAGAATCACAAGGTGTAAGCAACTAGGAGGTTTTCCATTACATGAATATTATTCAATTACTAAAAATTAAGTTTTCTTATATTCTCCCATATAAATACACTCAAAAGACTATAATCATAAAACAAATACAACATAAACAGACTTATTTTGTGTCGCTCATTAATATGCAATGACATTCATAGTGAAGTAATCAGGAAGGGAAAGAGGAACAGGGAGGAGCTGGAGCTGGGGGAGCCAGAGGGAGTTGACAACTAATGCTTAGAGTTTCAGATAGGTGTGAAATTTTGGGGAGCAGTGATGAGGATAGTGAGTGTGTGAATACAAGGGGTGCCACTGAGCCATGTACAAAATGTGGTTAAATCACCAAAAAATGTGCATTACACAAACAAGGCTAATTCCACTGCACAGAGACAGACAAGAAATTGTCAATGCTATTGTTCAAACTGAAGTACAAAATGACCTTTCTGGCTTGGAGGACTAGACCTGCTCCACTATACACTGTACAACTCCCAATACACCCAAGCAAACCATAGGAGATGGTCCATTGTGTTCTAGACTAAAGGGGCTTCCCAAAATTCAACCCATACATACAAATACAGCATCTGCAGCTTGAGAAAGCTGTGGGGTGCCAATTCTTTGGAGGAGGAGCCACATCTGGGTTTCAGGGCCTCTTGATCCTCCTAAATGTGCTACTCTCTACATTTTAACACCAAGAGTCATTTGTGTCAATGCCAATAAATAGGATCAGCATGCCAGGAAATACTTCTAAAGGATTACCCATTGTCAACCTTACCTTAGACATGAAGCCAGTTTCCATCATGTTTATGAGGATGGTATTTTGAAGGATATTTGTAAAATTCTCCCTGATCTTGTAATATGGAGCAAATTAAGATGAAGAATTCCTGCCTGACAAAATGTTCCTCCATAAGTTCAGCTCATGACCAATTGTAAAAAAAAAAAAAAAAAAAAAAAAAGATTTACAGTGGGACTATGCAAAGAAACCACTCACAGAATTTACTGTAGTTTTCTGAAACTCTGAACTTTTTACATTTATGTATTTATCATTCCAATATTTATACCTAGCTCATTTTCACTGTCCATAATTAATTGCTAAGATAGTAAATAAATAAATGCATTTCAAAACTAAAGTGAACAAACTGCCTTTCCCTAAGAAAAATACAGTCATACATGGAAGTAGAAAAGCAAATAATTGTTTCAAAATATTAAGTTCAGTCATATTAAATTAACATGTTTTTTGATAATGTAAGATACTATCAGAGGGTAGGTGTTTTACAAATACCTTATTCAAACCAAAAATTTACTTCTTATTCAACTGGAGACTAGGCTGTCCAAAGCCAGAGGAACTGCATATTCAAAGAGATATTGTGCTCCATCATTTTCCCTAGATGTTACCATTGCTACAAAGCACATAGAAGAGGTCCAGAGGTGAAGGGTGCAAAATCAATTCCTTCATCAGGAACATTCCCATGTTAACAAAACCACATTGACTCTAACAGCTCTAATTCATTCATGAAGACAGGTCTCCCACGGCAGTTTTGCTGGACCCTTTCCAGGACAGAAACTTTGTGGAATTACAAACCAGGTCTTTCCACCCTGATCCCTAACATTTGTGACCTGATCATGCAAAATACATTTGCTCCATCCTAATAAGCACTAAGCCTTGACTTTCACATGCACCCAATCAAAAGTCTAAGAGATATTGTGGGAAGGGGAAGGGAGGGATAAGGATGGGTAATTGGGGGGCGCTCCTGGGGGTAATTGTAATATGCAAAATCTATACACATTTTATATTATTTTTTGTTAAAAACTTGTATGATTGATTAAAAAATAAAATAAAATGTTAATTAAAAAAAAAGTCTAAAGCACAGATTTTTCCTGAATGGATTTTCTGTGGTTAAGTTCAGGAGGACACTACTTAATATTGCTTTCATTTTTCTCACATCCAGAACTAATAGAAGAGAAATTGGCATTAGTTCTGTCTGGGGGAATAGGTGAACATTGCAGATATTCAGTTTGACCTGTGAACCTGAAGCCTCACAGTGTTCCCTCAGCCAGGATGAGAGTTTCATCCCTCACCAGGTGCATGAGTCCATGGATCCTGTTGAGGAGGTGGCAGACTAGATGTGAACAGCTGAGGAATCAGTGACAGTGCCGCTGAGGCAGGGGTAGGGTAGGTTAGTGCTGTGAAGGATTAAGTATTGGGGAGTCTGTGAAAACATTAGGCTCTAAGCTAGAGAATTTGCCCGCTCCTGGTTCTGACAGAGGAGAGATTTGTCTGCCCCATGACTGCATTGAAGGGAACCCATTCTGATGTAGGACTGCCAGCAATGCTGATTTCCCTGGGCTGCCAAACTTCATGTGAATTTTGTCCCTGGAACTGAAGGCTAAACACTGGACACGAAAAGTATGAATTAATTCATTAACTGAAGAACTAGAGGAGTGATATGTTAGATTGTCATTCCAGAGTTTGTTGTGTTTTGTAGACTGTGCACAGGAGACCATGGATTCAGGGAAAAAAGATTCTGTAATAAAAGTAACAGGAATATCACTCAAAGACCCTTTCCAGTGTATGAACAACTTAATAGTCAGTCCATGATTAATTATTTTCCCCTCATTGTTTGTACTTAAAATTGAAGCATCATATTTATTTCTAAATAATTTCCTATGACATACTTGGTTCATTTTAACAATAGTGAATTAGACCCCCTTCCTTTATTATCGTTAAGTTGGAGAAAAAAATGTTGGTTTGTATTTTATTTATCTCTATCGGGATTTGAAATCACGCTGGAGAGTAAAACATGATAGCAAGAGTTCAATATTTCCAAACTTCCACAATTTGCCAATTCTGTTAGGATAATTGTCTATGTATAATAGTATCTGTGTAATACTGGTAATAAATAATATTAAATGTCAATGCTTTGATTAGAGTCAGGATCATAGCTGTTAATTTTCAAGGAGAAAACATGATTTTATCTGGTAACATTCCATGGCATTCCTTAAAACCACAGTGGATTCAAGTTGTCTTTTAAAGTTTCATACAACTCCTTCTATGGAAATGTAAAATAATTTTGTAATTAACTTTAATATTCATAAAGAAAACATCTGCATTGGAGATTGGATATTCTCTAGTCAAGTTCACTTAAATTTTATTAACAAAGCTGATTTATGTCCCAAAATATTCAAATCTTATATAGCTGCAAAAAATTCACAAGTCTCAAGAAAAACTGACCTTTACACTGTGCATTAAACTTAAATTTATTTACTTTTATCATTGTTCTATTTTCATGATTAATGGCTAATATTTTTTGTGTTTGTACTTTTTGCTTTTCAGATGCTGTCCAGAAGGAAAATGGTATGCTTTTCTTAAACATTTCCTCCTTGAATTGAACATTTGAGTATTAGGAAAATAGGTATATGAATGTGATCTTTTATATGATACCTTCATAATTTTCCTGGACATGGATATAGGATGGTTAAATTGATGAACCTGGGTAAAATATGTATGCATTCTTCAAAGAATAACATTTAATGCTTAATATTTTCAAATTTTCAGGAAAACAAATATAAGGACATAATTTTCTAATCCAGGATTCCTACACCTGAGTAACTAAAATATCAATAATCTCTGGAAAGTATATATTCCACTTCTGAATACAGGTTACAACTGCACAGAGACAGACAAAAGTAGTGTCTATGCTATTGTTCACCCCAAAGGACAGAAAGTACTCTCTGGCTTGGAGGACTGGGACTTCTATAGTACACACTGTAAGAACTCCAAATCCGAAGGCACATCATAGTTAATGGCCCATTTTTTCCCAAAGTTAAAGTTAACTACCACTTCCTAACACATCCCAAACCTTAAACACATTCACCTAAAAAAACTGCCGCAATGTGGAAGACTAATGTGGGTGCCACCTCTCTGGGTGATGAGCTTATTCCATGGGATTTGATGGCCACTTGCTCCTCTTAAGTGTTTGACTCTCCATATTCTAATCATGAAGAACTTTTTTGTCAATGCCAATAAATAGGAATAGCATGACTGGGAACACTTTCAAAGCATTACTGATTGCCTAACTCACCTTAGACATGAGGCAAGATTTCATAACATTTATGATGATGGACTTTTACTGGGTATTTGCAAAGCTGTCCCTGATTTTGTAATATGTTTCAAACTAAGATGCAGAATTCCTGCCTGGAAAAATCCTCCTCCATAAGGTCAGCTCATGTCCAACTGTAAAATTGATTCCACTGGGCCTATCCAAAAAAAAAATACTCAATGCATTTAGCATGGACTTCTGATACCCAGTAATTAAAATCTTAGATATTTATTATTCCAATATGTTCACCCAATTTATTCTCGCTGGTCAGAATTAATAGTTCAAAATATATTTCTCTATGAAAAAAAGAAATGTCATATATGGAAATACAAAAGCACAGAACAAATTTAAATATTTATTTCAATCATTTTGAATTAATATAATTTTTCTTCCTATCTAGAGTATCAGGGAGTAGATGTTTTATAAATTACTTGATTGATATAAAGACAAAATTTACTTCTTACCCATCTGGAGACTGGACCATCTAAAGACAGTGGAACTCAATATTTCAGGGCATATTTTGCTTCATCATTTTCCCTAGATATCAGCATGGCTACAAAACATTTGGAAGACAGATGGTGAAGGAGGCCAAATCCATTTATTTATCAGGAATATTCCCATTTTAACTAGCCCACTTGGAAGGTAATAAGACTCATACATTCATGAAGACAGCTCTCCAATATAGAATGGTGGAGTCCTTCCAGGACAGAAATTTGGGGGAATTCCAAACCAGGCCTTTCCACGCTGATCCATCTAATTTGTGAACTCATACCAAATAGATTTGTTCCATCCATATATCCATAAAGCCTTAACTATCTTCTGTATCCAATGAAGAGACTAAAAGTACATCATATTAGAGGATGCATTTTCTGTGGTTAAGATCAAGAGGACATGATTAAATTTCTTTCTGCTTTTCTCATATTCTGTAATAACAGAAGGGAAATGGACATTTAGTTCTGACTCTGGCAGTAGGTAAACATAGCAATTTTTCTCTGTTTCACCTGTGGTACTCAAGCCTTTCAGTGCTCCTCAGTCAGGATGAAAGTCTCTTCCAATATCAGCTGATTGATTCCATGGATGCTGTTGGGTAGGGTGTAGACCCAGGCTGATGAGCTGAGGAATCAGTGACAGTGGGGATGAGGCAGTGGTAGTGCAGCATTGTACTTTGAAGGATTAAGAAGTTTTATTTGCTATCATTACATGGGATTCTATAAAACCTGAGTGAATTTAAGTTATTAAAGTTTCATTTAACTCTTATGGAATTCTAAATTACCTTTAAGTTTAGATATTCAATACTCACATACAAAAAATGGCATTGTAGAATGAAAATTCTTCTATCAGTCTCACATATGTTTATTGATAAAGCTGCTATTTGTCCCAACATGTTTGTAAAGCATTTACAGCAAATCTCACATAAGGAAAGTTTATTGACTTTTACATGTTGCAGTAACTTCAGTATTACAAAACATTAATTGTATTTCTAATGTCATGATTATTCATGATTGATTTTCTTCTAGGCCTTTTTAATTATCAGATGATTTTCAGAAAATATTTGGTATGCTTTTTTAAACATTTCCAACAAGAACTCATCACACCATTTTTGTTAAAGAAAAAAAATTGATTGGTTATATAATTCAATAATCTCATCATTATCCCAGAAATAGTTATGGTAATGCTAAATAAATGAACCTAGGTGAAAAATACATGTATTCTAAAACATAACCATCAGCATTCAAGATTTTCACATACTTACTAATACAAATGTAGAAATGTCCTAATCCAGGATTCCTACACCTGAATAAATAGAGTATCAATTAGTTCTTGAAAGTACAAAATCCACTTCCAAATACAGGTTATCACTGCACAGAGACAGAAAGAAATTATTAATGCTCTGGTTGAAACCAAAGTACAGAATGTCCTTTCAGACATGGGGGACTAGACCTGCTACCCTGTATGCTGTACAATTTCCAATGCATCCAGGAAAACATAGGAGAAGGTCCATTGTGTCCCAGGCTAACGGGGCCTCCCAAAATTCAAACCCATACATATAAATTCAGCATCTGCAGATAAGAAAGCTGTGGGGTGCCAATTCTTTGGATGAGGAAACTCATCCCTGGGATTTGAGGGCCTCTTAATCCTCCGAAATGTGCAACTTTCTACATTTTAACCCCTATATTCTTTTTTTTTTCATTTTTTTATTTTTGAACAACCATGTAAGTTTTTAACAAAATACTATCAAATGAGTATAGATTCTGGATATTACAATCACCCCCAGGAGTGCCCCCCCAATTACTCACCTTTATCCCTCCTTTCCCCTTCCCCCCATATCTCTAAAAAAAGGATTATGTTGTATAACATTATATCCTATCTGGATTTAACACATAATAATAGCCCAACTTTCTCACTGGCCAGGGTCTAGTCCAAACCTCCACAGATGAGTGGAGATAATCGAACCTTGGGTCTCTGGGTTAAGCTGATTTTACTCATCATGATCTCTTCCATAGCCATCCATTTACCTTCAAAAGCTGCAATATCACTGTTTCTAATTGCTGTGTAAAATTCCATGGTATAAATGTACCACAGTTTTTGGATCCATTCATCCAGTGAGGGACATCTAGGTTGTTTCCATAGCTTAGCAATAGTAAATTGTGCTGCTATGAACATAGATATTGCTGTGTCATTATAATGTGTTGATTCTAAGTCCCCTGGAAAGATACCCAGGAGTGGAATAGCAGGGTCATATGGTGGGCTCATCCCTAGTTTTTTAAGGAGTCTCCACACTGCTTTCCAGAGGGGCTGTACCAGTCTGCAGCTCCACCAACGGTGTGTTAGTGTGCTTATCTCTCCACAGCCCCTCCAGCATCTATTATTGTTTATTTTCTTCATCTTTGCCATTCTGACTGGTGTAAGGTCTGTAAGGTGATATCTTAATGTGGTTTTCATTTGCATTTCTCTGATCACTAGAGATTTAGAGCACTTTCTCATGTATTCATTGGCTTGTTCATTGTCCTCTTGTGAGAAGTTTCTATTTAGCTCTTTGGCCCATTTATTAATTGGGCTGTTAGTGTTTTTGTATTTGACATTTTTAAGGATTTTATAGATTCTGGATATGAGACCCTTATCAGAGGAATCATAGCCCATGATTCTCTCCATTTCCATAGGAAACCTCTTGACTCTTTTGATTGTTTCCTTGGCAGTACAAAAGCTTTTTAACTTTATGGCATCCCATTCACTGATTTTTGACTTTACTTCCTTCCCTTTTGGAGACATGTTGAGAAAGTCTTTGCCTACTCCCAAATGTTGAAGTGTTGGACCTAATTTTCTATCAGTTGCAAGGTAGCTGGTTTAATACCTAGCTCCTTGATCCATTTTGATTTGATTCTTGTGCAAGGAGAAAGATATGGGTCTGATTTCAATTTTCTGCAAGTGGATGACCTATTTGTCCAGAACCATTTGTTGAAGAGGCTGTCACTTCTCCATGTAATATTTTGTCCCCCTTTGTCAAAAATCAAATGTTTAAAGATTTGAGGATTTGTTTTGGGGTCTTCTATTCTATTTCATTGGTCTTATTTCCTATCTTGATACCAGTACCATGCTGTCTTTGTTACTATGGCTCTATAGTATAGTTTTAGATCTGGTATGGCAAAACCTCCTGTTTCATCTTCCTTGCTTAGTAGTGTTTTGGCAATTCTAGGTTTCTTATTGTTCGAAATGAATTTGAGAATTGCTTTTTCTGTGTCTGTAAAGAATGACATAGGTATCTTTATAGGGATAGCATTAAATCTATATAAAGCTTTCAGTAGAATGGCCATTTTTATTATATTAATTCTGCCTATCCAAGAGCATGGGACATCTTTCCACCTTCTTAGGTCATCTTGGATTTCGTTCTTCAATGTTCGATAGTTTTCATTGAAGAGATCTTTGCTTTCCCTTGTTAATTCCCAAGTATTTTATTTTTTTCAAAGCTATTTTGAAAGGGACTGATTTTCTGACTTCTTCTTCAGTCCTATTATTATTAGTATATAAGAAAGCTATTGATTTATGTGTGTTACTCTTGTATCCTGCCACTTTGCTAAATATTCTTATGAGTTCAAGCAGTTTACTGATGGAGTTTTTTGTATCTTCCAGATACAGGATCATGTCATCAGCAAAAAAAGAGAGTTTGATTTCCTCTCTTCCTTTTTTTATCCCTTTGATTTCTTTCTCTTGCCTAATTGCTCCAGCTAGGGTCTCAAGAACAATATTGAATAAAAGTGGTGAGAGCAGACAGCCTTGTGTTTTTCCCGATTTTAGTGGAAATGCTTTCAGCTTTTCTCTGTTTAGTATTATACTAGCTGAGGGTTTATCATATATAGCCTTAACAAAGTTCAGAAATGGTCCTTTGAACTACATCTTCTCTAGAGTTTTGAACATCACAGGGTGCTGAATTTTATCAAAGGCCTTTTCTGCATCCAATGAGATGATCATATGGTTTTTGTCCTTGATTCTGTTTAAGTGGAGGATTACGTTAATTGTTTTGCATATATTGAACCAGCCCTACTTTCCTGGGATGAAGCCCACTTTATCATGATGGATTATTTTCTTGATAAGTTTTTGAATACAGTTTGCTAGTACTTTGTTGAGGATTCTTGCATCCACGTTCATAAGGGATATTGGTCTGTAGTTTTCTTTTCTTGATGTATCCTTGTCAGGTTTTGGTATCAGAGTTATGGTTGCTTCATAAAAAGTGGATGGGAGCATTCCCTCCTTTTCAATTTCTTGGAATAACTTAATAAGGAGAGGTGTTAGTTCCTCCTCAAAAGTGTGGTAAAAATCAGTGGAGAAGCCATCCAGTCCTGGGCTCTTCTTCTATGGTAGACTTTT